>CAUYRT010082114.1:0-78155 GCA_963574885.1 Lepilemur ruficaudatus
GGGAGGGGCATGTTTGAAATGTATTTGGGGATGGGAATTAGCGGTCTCAATAGGGGGTAGGAAATCCTCTAAAACTGATTTATGTGAATAGCTGTACAACTTGGTAAATTTACTAATAATCATTTAATTGTACACTTAAAATGGAGTAAAGGCATGATATGTAAATTATACTTCAATAAAGAAAAACAAAAAACTAGCCGGGCATGGTGGCGCATGCCTGTAGTCCCAGCTACTCAAAAGGCTGAGGCAGGAGGATCACTTGAGCCCAAGAGTTTGAGGTTGCTGTGAGCTAGGCTGACACCACGGCACTCTAGTTCGGGCAACAGAGTCAGACTCTGTCTCAAAAAAAAAAAAACAAAACAAAAAAAAAGTGATGTGTCTGGTTTTACCTTACAGAGAAAAAAAAAGGACTCTCTGGTGTTTTTATTCCAAAAGCACATAGACTGGAAATTTTTATGCTCACTCTGACCTTTGCTTGCCAAGGCAGAACCTCTTTCCCATGCTCTGAGAGTGGAAAGAGTGTGGCATTTTTTGAGTACTCATAAGAACAATTCAAGCCAGTATTTCTCCCAGGCAAATGTGAATGACAAACAGATGTCAAAGTATTTTTTAAAACAAAATGTTCAGACCCCATTCTGGTCTTAGAAATCTGAAATGATTATCTAAGGCCTGAATTGAAAACTTTGGTTTTCATGAAAGAAAAATATTGACCATTGATTTTATTATGCTTATAGGCATAACATATTTAACAAATAGTGGCTAACTGCATTTCTTTCTTTTTATTTTAAGTGATTAAATTTCACTAGGGATCATGATCTATAAGTCAAATAGAAAATTTAGCAGCCAGCCCATAAAATGGAAAATGAAAGCCTTTCCTTTTACCTCAGTAAGAGTTTACTTTTGCTGGACAGTTCCTTAAATCATCAACTTTAGGCTTAAATAAATTTAATATGTTTCATTATTTTTTTCTGTTTTTCCAAATTATGCTTGTTTATATATAATGTCTTGCTAATTTTCCCACTTGGTTATTTTCCTGGCACTGTGGGAATCTTACTTCAGTATGAAAGGATTTTGTATTGCTGTGTGGTAAGAGTTTAAACATGATCCAACAACAAAGTGTTTTTTGTTATTATTATGTGAAATATGAAGTGTTCTGTGAATCATAGTTCTTAGAGATGAATAGAACCTCAGTAAAGCATTGGGTCTAGTGCCCTGGGAAAATGACTATCCTCACTGAATAGAGAAGAAACTGAAATCCAGAGTTTACTGTCATGCCCATTACACAGCCAGTAAGTGGCCAGGCTGGGTCCACTGTATCTCCTACCACTGAGTGAAATGTGCCTTCTGTTTTCTGGAGGTGACAGGCAGAGGAGGAGAGGGAAACTGAAGTGGTAACCCTGGGAAGGGAGATTGTAAAATGTCAAATGAAAGTGAAGCAGATTAGCAATCAAGAAATAGTAAGAGGGGCCAGGTGCAGTGGCTCACGCCTGTAATCCCAGCACTTTAGGAAGCTGAGGCAGGAAGATCGCCTGAGGCCAGGAGTTCGAGACCAGGCTGAGCAACATAATGAGACCACCGCCTCAACAAAACATAAATAAATTAACTGAGTGTGGTTGTGCCCACCTGTAGTCTCAGCTACTCAGGAGGCTGAGGCAGGAGGATTGCTAGAGCCCAGGAGTTGGAGGCTGCAGTGAGCTATGATGGTGTCACAGCACTCCAGCCCGGGCAGCAGAGTGAGACTCTGTCTCAAAAAAAAAAAAAAAAAATAGTTAAGAGGAAAAAGGAAAGAGTCAGGGCGGAGGAGGTGAGAGACCTGAGTCAGACCTGCACAGTTCCTAAACAAGTTCAGAATGCAATTATATTAATAGTAAGTTTCCATTAGTTGTGGCTGTCTTTTTGGCCCCGAAGTGATTTAAGCAAACCAGACTGATTATTGTCTGATCCTGAAGGGGCCAAATAAGCCCCAATTCAGGTTCTTGCTGCTCTGAGAGAGCAACAGGCCAGGGAAGCTGGCTGGCTAAAGGTTTCGAGTTTGACGCCCAGAATAGGGGTTTTCCAGCTTGTGGTTCAGGAGGGCATTACAGCAGAGGAACTGTGAGCTTTTTATTCTCTAGGGGTTACCGGTAATGTTTGTTTGGGTCTTCCCTTTATTAGTCAGCAAAAATTATTCTCTTGGGAATATTGCAATATTATTATTATTGTATATTATTAAGGAGAAAGAACATGTGACAGACATTGGCCTTCTAAGCAAATCTTCCAAAACGTTTTCTCCCAAAAAGTTGTTAAGAGCATGGACTCTGGAGCTAGAATATTTTGGTTCAATTTCTGTCTTTGCCATTTACTGGTTTTGTGGCTTTGGGTGATCTACTTCACTTCTCTGTGCCTGAGAAATGGAGCCAGCAATAGTACCTATCTCACAGAGTTGTTGTAAGATTAAAACAAGTTCTTATTTGTAAAATGCTTGCCTAAATGTTCAATGCTGTATGCGTGTTGGCTTTTGTTATTATTATCACTTACAGTCTGGTAGGGATGAGAACATTCTTCATACAAGGCCCTGGATAAAATTGTTCAGTTTGCCTTTTATTTGATGCCACTCCACTCCAAAAATAAACAAACAAAATCAGTACTATTTTCTTCCCTTCTGCTTCCTCTCAAAATGATTTCCTCTAGTTGATTCGTGAGCATTTTAGTTCAGGTGAAAGCTGACTTTGCTATTTTTTCCTGTATATTATGTGAGCATATATAATATCCTTCAATTACTTTTCCAGTTCCTCCAGAGGAAGGTGCTCAAAAGTTTTTTATGCTTATTCACAGATATGAGGTATTTTATCTCTTTAGATACTTAGATATTAAGCACTTGTCATTAATTTACTCATTGCTTTATAAAATACCTAAATGTCCTTTATGATGCTCACTTTCTTTAGGATCAGTATTCTTATTATATAAAAGGGAAATAAAGGAAAGGAGCTTAAGAAATTTGCCTAAGACCATAGAGCTGGTGCAAATTAGAAAGCAAAAGTTAAAATATAGGAATTTCTTCCCTTATGTTTGTCATATATTAGCAAACTGTCAGCTAACTAGACAGAGATAGATAACTAAAGTCATCCTCAAGGTCTGTTAACTACATGTACTTTTTTTTTTTTCAGTCTGAGTACTGTGGAGTTTACATCTTTATTGGGAAACTTTGAGGAAGTATGTACATTTCAACAGACACTCTGCCAAGCCTTGGAAGAATGTTCCAAGTAAGTGGGGCATATTTCTGTTAAGATAGCCAGCAAGGTTGTTTGTATTTTGTTTTTCTTTTACTTGTTGCTTTAGATAAGAGAACTTTATATTTATACATTTGTTACAGTTTTGATACATCATCCCAGAGCAAAGTAACAATACAGAGACAATGGATTAGGTGGTGGTGTTCACAGTGTCAAACAACTGTTAGTATTACCAGCAGGGCTCTACATTGGTAGGTAGAGGTACTAGAGCTATGTTTGGTGGCTAGAGTTTAAAGCAGTGGTCAAGAGCCTGCATTTCATGGGTAAAATATTTATAGTTTCTCTTTTAACTTTGGCAAAACTTTCAAAAAGTTTTCATGCTGCCAGCTTTAATTGGTATCATCTTCCTTTACCGCTTGTTTCCTATTTTACATTCTGTGTTTCATCTGTTTTGTTTATAGGTTTCCAGAAAACCAACACAAAGTAGGGGGCTGTCTACTGAGTCTCATGCCTCATTTTAAATCTATGTATCTGGCTTACTGTGCAAATCATCCTTCAGCTGTAAATGTACTCACCCAGCACAGGTAAATCATTAACGTTTCTCCAACTAAGCTGTTTTGCAATAAGATTCTTTCTTAGGACCACCTCATTTGGAAATCCAGGGGCTCCCATTGAGCTTTTCATTATCACTGTTCATGATTCCAGGCATTGATTCATTGTTACATGGATTAATCATCCATTAATACAACAAATAATTTATTGAGCACCTACTATGTGCAAGATCCTGCACTAGCTGATGGGGATACAGTAGTGAACAAGGAGGAGAAGGTCCCCACCCTCATGGAGCTTAGAATCTTGAGGGAAATGTGTATATTATTATAAACATGTTGTATTACAAAAGGGTAATTAAAAGGATGCAGTGAGACTTTACAATGTTGGTATCACCTAAGTAGGATGGGAGAAAGGGTCAGGGAAGGCTTTCTGAAAGCAAAATTTTATTTAGATCCAACAGTTTAGGCTTCCTCTGCCCCAATGAATGTTTTATCAGAGTTGCTGACAAATAGCTAAACTACATAGCTTCATCTCTTTTCGCTTTCCCTCCTTGCCTGGGTAGAGGAAGTCTCAAGCAGTGACATGGCTAAAAGGCAGGGAAAGGTGGAAGGAAACCAACATTTACTGTGAGCTGTGTGACTGGTACTTTAAGAAAAGTGCTCTGATAGTACTTATATGTGGATATAAATGGTTTCATATGCATGATGAACAATAGAATAGTGTCTCCTTTAAGAATAAGTGTCCTTGCCTTGTAAGGGACCTAGGTAAAGGCCACATCTCTCCTACCCTTCCTTAACCTCTGGCAACCCATCCCTGACACATTCACTGACACATTAATCTGGACCAGAAAACTGCATGATAGGCTTGAAGATGCAGTTTTACCTTTGAAGTCACATGCTGGAAGTTGAGGTGGGACAATAGCAAGAACAATACACGGAGGCTCTGTTGACTTAACTTGGAGACTAGATTCACAACAGGCATGGATTCTGGAGGCTGCTCAACACTGAAAATAATATTCTTCTCAATCTGGCCTAGATTTGAACTCCCAGAGCCAGGCTAGAACATTAGTTGACACCAACCCTCAGAAGTGGCAGGCCTAGCGTGGTGGCTCACGCCTGTAATCCTAGCACTCTGGGAGGCTGAGGTGGGAGGATTGCTTGAGCTCAGGAGTTGGAGACCAGCCTGGGCAAGAACGAGACCCTGTCTCTACTAAAAATAGAAAAAATCAGCTGGGTGTGGTGGCAAGCACCTGTAGTCCCAGATACTCGGGAGGCTGAGGCAGGAGGATCGCTTGAGCCCAGGAGTTTGAGGTTGCTGTGAACTAGGCTGATGGCACTGCACAGCACTCTAGCCTGGGCAACAGAGTGAGAAAAGAAGTGGTAGAAATTTTGGTTCTTGTCCTGGCTTGCTAGGAGATTTATTTATTGGCTTTATAGAGCTGTTTTGTGAGGACATTTTAAAAGTTGAATTCACTAAGTTCTACTTGAAGGTCAATTTTATTCCCCTAATTGAAGTTTTGAACTTTCATGAAAAAGCAAATATGGAAATTGGAGTTTAAAGAGAGGGATGCCATGAACCTGGGATTTTTAGGCAAGTGGTTGAACTGCGTATAGCTAACATTAGCTAATAATAGCACGGACAGTGTGCCAGGCACATGATGTAAAAGCATATGAGGGAGTCACTGCTATTACTGTCTCTGCTTTACAGATAAGACATTGGAAGCCTTAGGTTAAGTAATCTGCCCAAAAACTCATAGCTGTTAAGTGGTTGAGCCAGAATCCAGGTCTGTCAGACTTCTAAAAAATGTTTTTATTAAGATACTTATTTTATCCACAAAAAGAATAATCTAAATGCAAATTTAAAGAATTATAATAAAATGAGCACCCATGGACCCATCACTCAGCTTAAGAAATAGAATGTTATGGCCGGGCGCGGTGGCTCACACCTGTAATCCTAGCACTCTGGGAGGCTGAGGCGGGTGAATCGCTCAAGGTCAGGAGTTCAAAACCATCCTGAGCAAGAGCGAGACCCCATCTCTACTAAAAATAGAAAAAAAATTAATTGGACAACTAAAAATATATAGAAAAAATTAGCCGGGCATGGTGGTGCATGCCTGTAGTCCCAGCTACCTGGGAGGCTGAGGCAGAAGGATTGCCTGAGCCCAGGAGTTTGAGGTTGCTGTGAGCTAGGCTAACGCCACGGCACTCTAGCCTGGGCAACAGAGTAAGACTCTGTCTAAGAAAAAAAGAAAAACAAAAAAGAAATATAATGTCACCATTTCTTTTTTTATATAACAGCTTTATAGAGGTATAATTCACATATCGTATAATTCATCCATTTAAGATGTACAGTTAAATGACTTTTAGTATATTTGTAGAGTTGAGTGACTAGCACCATGATCAATTTTAGAACATTTTGATAATTCCCCGAACAATCTGATACCCATTAGCAGTCACTCCCCATTTCCCCTCAACCTCACTAGCTCAAGGCAACCACACTACAGTACTTCATGTCACTATGCTTGTTCTGGACATTTTGTTTAAGTGGAATCATACAGCACATGTCCTTTTGTGTCTGGCTTTGTTCACTTAGCATAATTTTTTCAAGGTTCATTCACATTGTAGCATGTATTGGTACATTATTTTCTAAATTGGCAAATATTCCATTGCATGGATACCACATATTGTTCTCCCATTCACCAGCTGATGGACTGTGACTAGCGCTGCTGTGAACTTTCATGTGTAAGTCTTTGCATGGACGTATGTTTTCATTTCACGTGGGAGTGGAATTGCTGGATCATATGGTAACTCTATATTTCACCTTTAGAGAAACTGTCAGACTCTTTTCCAAAGTGACTGCCCCAATTTATTTTCCTACTAGCAGTGTATGAGGGTTCCATTTTCTCAACATCCTCACCAACGTTTATTATTGTCAGACTTTTTGATTATAATCATGTTAGTGGGTGTGAAGTGGTTTCTCATTGTGAGATTGATATGCATTTTCCTCATGAATAATGATGTTGAGCATCTTTCATGTACCTATTGGCAATTTGTATATCATCATTTGGAGAAACATCTATTCACATCCTTAGCCTGTTTTTAAGTTGGGTTGTCTTCTTATTGAGATATAATTTACATACCATAAAATCCACCATTTAAAAGTGTACAGTTCAATGTTTTTTAATATATTCACAAGATTGTGCAGCCATCACCACTGTCTAGTTCCAGAGTGTTTTCATTACCTCCCCCCCAAAAAACCCTGTACCCTGTAGCCATCACTCCCCATTTCTCTGATGGCTAATGATGTTGAGCATCTTTTGTCTTGCTGATTGAATTTTTTTATTTGAGACAGACTCTCTCACTCTGTCGCCCCAGCTAGAGTGTCATAGTAGCTCACAGCAACCTCAAACTCCTGGGCTCAAGTGATCCTTCTGCCTCAGCCTCCCGAGTAGCTGGGACTACAGGCGTGTGCCACCATGCCTGGTTAATTTTCCTATTTTTTGTAGAGATGGGGTATTGCTCTTGCTCAGGCTGGCCTCGAACTCTTCAGGTCAAACAATCCTCCTGTCTCAGCCTCCCAGAGTGCTAGTAATACAGGCGTGAGCCACTGCGCCCGGCCCAACAATTTTTTAAAACAACAATGAAGTTCGCCACACTGATGAACTCTTCCTTTCATGACAGATTTGTTTGTAGTGTGCAATGCTGTTTGATAGCATTTTATTTATAGTAGAACTTCTTTCAAAATTGGAGTCAGTTCTTTCAAACCCTGCCACTGCTTTACCTACTAAATATAATAATATTCTAAATCCTTTGTTGTCATTTCAACAATGTTCACAGCATTTTCACCAGGAGTAGTTTCTATCTCAAGAAACCACTTCCCTTGCTCATCCGTAAGAAGCAACTCCTCATTCATTCAAGTTGTATATGCCTTTGGTATTATATCTAAGAAACTAGTGCTTAATCCAGGTCATGAAGATTTATGCCTCTCTATTTTCTAAGAGTTTTCTATCAAATTGGTACTAATTGATCAACATGTATGTGCATATATGGAAGCAACATTCATTGGGTGTTGGGCAGGTGGGGGGGAGGAGGGGACAGGCATGTTCACACCTAATGGGTGTGGTGCATACTGTCTGGGGGATAGGCACACTTGTGGCTCTGACTCAGGTTGTGAAAAGGCAATATATGTAATCTAAACATTTGTACCCCTGTAATATTCTAAAATAAAAAAAGTTTTATAATTTTAGCTTTTATATTTAGGTCTTTAATTTATTTTGAGTTAACTTTTGCATACGGTGTGAGGTAAGGGTCCAACTTTATTCCTTGTTTGTGGATATCCAGTTGTTCCGTCACCATTTCTTGATTTTTATTCTTATAAATTTAAGTTGTGTTTTATGGCCCATAATGTGGTCTATGTTGGTGAATGTTGCATGTGAGCTTGGGAAGAATGTGTATTTTGCTGTTGTTGAATAAAATAGTCTATAAATGCCAATTAGGATCACTTGATTGATGGTGCTGTTCAGTTCAGCTGTAGCCTATCTAACTTTCTGCCTGATGGATCTGTCAATTACTGGTAAAGGATGTTGAAGTCTCTATCCATAATAGTGGATTTATCTGTTTTTCTTTTCAGTTCTATCAATTTTTGTTTTATGTATTTTGATGCTATGTGGTTAGGTGCATTCACATTAAGGATTGTTATGACCTTGTTGGAGAATTGGCCCTTTTATCATTAACACATTAACTGTCGTGGGAGTTGTATTGAACTCATGCTAGTTTTGAGCCCCGGGCCTCCTGATCATATGTAACTCACAGGTTTCTTCACCTTGGGAGCTACAGGAACTATTTTTCAAGTTGCATATAACTCTTGCACAGAACATAATAAAAAATAACAAATTTTTCATTAAATTAGAAAGAATTGTTTTGTTTTTGAAGTTTTTATTCTGTTTTTGTAATAAAACACTGTGGCCCCAAGGAAATTTTTTTTTCTAGTGTGGCAGTCAATGTGTTAAATATCTATTAGTATATATGTCAAAACACAATAATACATAGTTATATTATTTAATACAATTTTATGTCTATTGATGAAACAGAAGAAGGAAAGCAAGGATATACTTAATAGTGTTTGTTATATTAACTTTCTTATTTACTATTCTGTTTATCTTTATTTCTTCCTGTGATTTGAGTTACTATTTGGTATCATATCTTTAGTCCAATAGACCTTTGTTCCTACTCACCTCTTTTGTGTTGTGGTTGTCAAATATATTAAATTTCTGTATATTATTGGCTCCAGAATAAAATTAGAGGAAAGAATAATTGGGATGATAGTTGTCATTAAGAGGATTTCTACCCAAAGCAGTGTTTTTATTCCACGTTTGCAGATCATTGTAATTTGAGTAAATTACAGAGGCAGAAGCAGGTTTCCACTATTGTGTATCCTATTATTGGACAATTTGCATTCATAGAGCTTAGTGGAGTCCAAGGTGGAAGTCAGGTCAGCCAAATCAGTAGTTCTCCCCAAACCATAACTTTTGGAGAAGGGTAAGCAATCATTTAGTGAATTCTACTGGTGAGTGTGAGCTATTATATCTTCACTGTAACTACCAGACAATCAGATGCCTTCCTGGAAAGATGAAGTAAAATGTAAACTTCCCTGACTTTGTGTTTCACCTGGAAGGGACTTTGTCTCTGCGCTTCCTTTCAGGTTCAAGGAGATAGAGGAGGACACTGTGGGCTTTCTTCATGGCTCTTCTTGCCTCAGCTTACAATTTTGGTTTCTAATTTTCAATGATCATCCTCTCCCTTTGACTGGAAAAATATAAAACGTCTGTTGTGCCTCCAGAACTTGGTGACTGGGAGTCCCTCATGGCCGAAGCAAGGAATTAGCTTAAGAGGCCCATTATAGTTGGTACAGTGTTTCTGCTGCTACTTTTGCTGGGCTTTGTCACAGATGGCAGGTCTCAGGTAGATCTTGAACCCCTCCTCTGTAGAGCAGTCAGGCCACACAACACCAAACCCGGGCAGGACTTCTTAAGGATGACGAAGTTGTGTCCGTGTTGCTTGTGCATGTTGCTCAGGTGCCTTTGCTCGTTCTTGTCCTCTGAGGTGTAGATGTGCTTCACGTAAGAATCTGGCCCCTCCTGAAACCAGTCAGTCTTTTTGACATTCTGTGGCAGTTTCAGATCATTGATATCCCAGCTTAACATATCTTTGTCTTCATAATCAGAGTCATCAGGTCCATGATAAGGTCAGGCCACCCAAGGTTTTCATGTATTCAACTCCCCTCATAGGTGCTTGAGAATTTTGCTCTCAAAGGTTCTTGATAAAGTTGGATCAGTACACCCAAGCAGCTTAGACCAGGAGACTGTTTTCTGAGGTTTTATCGGATTTAAAGATTTCCTTGATGGAGTTATGGTTGAAGACAATCAGGATGAACTTGAGGTTTTCAGAAAGGGAACGTATAGAGAATTTTTTTTAAAAGAGTGAAGGAAGATGAAAAACATAGAGGAAAAATGTTACCTAAATAATTTGGAAGATGACATTCCCTAGACCAAGAGTCTGATGATCTCAGAGAATCTTCCTTTATTTTTTAAAAAATCTAAGACTATTTAGCATGTGCTGCCTTTGCCTTCAGGAAAACCAAAGGCTGTGTGGTCCAAATAGAGATTATCTTTACCTAGAAGAAAAAAACAGCTGGAAAGCTTCTACCCCCTCATCCCTGGGTCTCTCAACCCAAATCTCTGATTCCTCCTTCTGCCATTTCAGATCTACTGTTGAGCCCCTCTAATGAAATTTTAAATTTCAGCTATTGTACTTTTTAATTTCAGAATGTTCATTTGGTTCTTTTTTATAATTTATATCTCTTTACTGATGTTCTGTATTTGTGGGGACATTATCGTCATAGCTTCCTTTACTTCTTTTTTTTTTTTATTTCAGCATATTATGGGGGTACAAATGTTAAGGTTACGTACATTGCCCTTGCCCCCCTCTCCCTCCAGTCAGAGCCACAAGCCTGACCATCCCCCAGACGGTGCACATCACACTCATTATGTATGTATATACCCATCCCCTTCCTTTACTTCTTTAAGCATGGTTTCCTTTTGTTCTTTGAACATATTTATAATGGCTACTTTGAAGTCTTTGTTAAGTCTGACATTCTGTCACTCTCATAGACAATTTCTCTTGTCTCTTATTTTCCTCCCAGTGTATGGGTCACACATTCTTGTTTCTTTGCATGTCACATAATTTTTTTTGGTTGAAAACTAGACATTTTAGGCAATTTTAGGTTTCACAACTCTGGATGCTGATTCCATTCCCCACTCTCTGGGGTTTATTTTTGTTGTTTGCTTATTTGTTTGTTTAGTAACTCGATTGGACCATTTTAGTGAAGTCTGTTTTCCCCACAGTGTACAACCTCTGTTGTCACTCCTCAGAGGGCACAGCATTGGTCAGGCATGCAGTCACCCTCAAATTTGATAGTGGTTTTAGCAGGACTCCCTTTGACTGTCTATCTCCCTAATCTCTCTGGTAAGCCCCGTATGGTATCACACCCATGTGTTAGGCTCTACTAATTTCCAGCTGATGGCTCTAATGTTTTTGACAATTCCCTGCAGCATAAATTGTTCCACCATCTGATCTAATTAAGTTCTAGTAGGGATAGTTGTTGAGACCAGGCTTTGAGATTGCTCTGACTCTTCTAAGTGCTTCCTAGCTGGTTCTCTGTGGTGACCTAGCTAACTTATGCTTTAGCTTGTTGCTCTTAAATCAGAGGAGCTACTAGTCTCTTTTTATTTGCTTACTACCAAAATCTCAATTGTTTTTGCAAGAACTCTTAGGCTTGAAATTCTCTGTTTGCAGAGAGCTTTAGAGCTCTCTGTTCCTATGGACTGCTTCTCCCCCTGGGCAAAATTTCACTCCTCTGGGGGCTGGGCAGTATAGCAGCCTTTGGTCTTCTTAGCTTGCCTCTTCCAGCATGGAAACTCTGCCCTCCACCAGAGCTGGGGTGAGGTGATTGAGCCCTAGTATTTATTTTATTTTATTTTTTTGAGACAGATTCTGACTCGGTTGCCCTGGCTAAAGTGCCGTGGTGTCAGCTTAGCTCACAGAAACCTCAAACTCCTAGGCTCAAGCGATCCTCCTGCCTCAGCCTCCTGAGTAGTTGGGACTACAGGTGCACCACCATGCCTGGCTAATTTTTTCTATGTATTTTTAGTTGCACAGCTAATTTATTTCTATTTTTAGAAGAGATGGGGGTCTCGGTCTTGCTGAGGCTGGTCTTGAACTCCTGACCTCAAGCTATCCTCCTGCCTTAGCCTCACAGAGTGCTAGGATTACAGGTGTGAGCCACCACGCCCACTGAGCCCCAGTAGTTTCAACCTGCCAGTGCTGGAGTAGAGCCTCTAACCTAGGTATGGGGGCTTGGGTGAAGGGAGCTTTCTACCTCCCAGCCACACTCACCAGGAATTTACATTCTTTTACACAGAGTTGAAGGGAGTGAGATGTGCTGGTGGCCTGTCCCTCCTGGTGAGAAATCATATTTTTTGACTGGGAGTGAGGGAGGCCTCTCTTCTTGGCTGCAAGTGCCTGGAGTGGAGCTTCTGTCAAGCTGAGCTGGGAAGGAGGGAGAGTGGAAGAAAGCTGGTCAGGCATGGCTCACATGCTATAAACTCTCCTTCTTACTGAGTTTTAGTGGGTTTTCTTGATTAACTTTTCTTTCACTTATCATATTCCATTGGGACAATTTCTAAAGATTTGAAATGGTTGTTTTTTTTATAGTTTCCACCAGCTATGCTTGTTTCCCTGGGGAGTTGGTCCAATGAGTATGTCATGCCACCATCCCGAAAGTGGAACTCACCATTTTAAGTCCTTCTGCACCCCTACCTGATCCGAGCCTGAACTTTTTTTTACCACTTTTATATTGTGTCAGTTCACAGTTCTACCACTTAGAAGCTGTGTTACCCAAGGTAATTTGCTTAATTTTTAAGCCTTAGTTTCCTCACTTGTAAAATGAAGATAAAGCCACCTACTTTGCAGGGTTGCTGTGAGGACTAAATGAAATAACATACACAAAATCTCCAGCATAGAGCATGAGGTAGTTGTCACCATACCCCATGTCTACTTTATTCATCTTCTACCTATGGGCTGCTAGTTGATTTTTAGAAAAAAAACTATGAAATATTTCAAGCATACAAAGAACAGAGTTAATATAACATACACCCACCTACCCACCACTCAGCTTAAAAAATAAATTATAGGTGCAATGCCAGTCCTGTGATTATGCTCCAATATTTCCTTCTCCTCCCTCACTCACTAGAGGGAACCAAAGTCTTACATCTGTCTTTGTCATTTCCAGGAATGTTTTCATACTTTACTGCATATCTACAATAAAGAAAAAATGGTTCACAGACATTTTTTCTTTGATGGATGCATAAATATCCTGTGTATATAAGGGTAAATTCCTTAATACTAATAAAATGAAATCCCCTTCATATTAGCTCACTATTTATATGAGCACATGTTCTTTACCTTTTGATGTGAGAACAGCAGTTCTGGATGAATACCGGAAAGACATGGTTTACCTCAAATGGCAGACTTTCTGTGATATTTACAGAGTTTTTGTTGTAACTCTCTGTGTTAAAATGTTACTGACTGCATTTACCTATGTTAGAAATTTTATTTTATAAATAAAATTAACTCCAACATTATAATTTAAAGTTTGTTATACATTTGATTTAAAGATTCTCAACTTTGGGGGGAATTACAATACCCTGTTTACTTGATTTTGGTTGGTGGTTTTTTTTGAGAATCTTATAGTATCCTTTGAAATGATGGAAGACTCACTGGACTCCTCATAGACCAAAATTTTTAGCTTACTGGTTTATTTACATGTAAGGGATAAAAACTAAAATACTTGAGGTTTTCCTCAGATGTGCTTCTAATATAATCTCAGTTATTTTACATGGGTCTTGTAGTAATTTATGCTGACATATTAAAAGAAAAGCATAGTTGAATGAAATTCACAGAAAATTCAGGTTAAAATTTTGTTTTACATGAAGGTTTCAGCTGAAATAGGGACATTGGTTGGTGTCCATTTCGTGCTGAAGTTGTGACGTTCAGGTGAACTTCTTCCTTTCGGCCTGGAGGTGGCAACACCATACCAGAAATGCTCCCGACAATTGGCCATGAAACCGCATCCAGCCTTAAAATTGTATGGTTGCCTGCAGGTCCCTTGTTAAAAATGCTGTAATGTATTGCCTGAATTTGGATATGTAATCAGACCCCAACCTTGGTGTGTCCCCATATTTGCATATATTTGATCGGCTGCCGCAGTCTCTTGCTATCCCGGGGGTGAGGTCTTTTGGGATTTCCCCTGTCTCTCCCCTGCCGGCTTACGGTGGCAGCTCCTGTTTCTTCCTGGGAATAACCTCTGCCTTACAAAAATACCCACTTCTCTCCCGTGCTTGTTTTGGTGTTGCATCCATCCTTTTCACGAGGGAGAGGGTCAGCACAGAGAGCCGGGAGAGAAGTTGGCGATAAGACTGATCTGGACCTCACTTCCGTCGCTGTTGTGGCGACAACCCCAAGCAGCACTGTGTACTTTTCCTCTTGTTAGTTCTCTTTACTCTCTGTTTACCACTGTTGACAGCAATGAAGACTTAGAGAGATCCTCAAAGAGCTGTGGACTTGCTTCCGGGACAAGGAAAAATTCTGAGCCTCCGTTCTGTTCTGTTTCTGTCTTTGAGGGACCAGGGAAGGGAGCAAGTGAGACTCACAAACAGAGGTGGCAGGGGATTAAAAAAAAAAAAAAAGAGCAGACAGGCTGGGTGCAGTGGCTCACGCCTGTACTCGCAACACTTTAGGAGGCCAAGGCAGGAGGATCACTTGAGCCCAGCAATTGGAGGCTGCAGTGAGCTATGATGATACCACTGCACTCCAGCCTGGGCAACAGAGCAAGACCCTGGCTCATCAAAAAAAAAAAAAAGAAAAAGGAGCAGACAGTCGTATCTCTGGAATTGGATAAATATAAAAAGGTAAACAGGGATCCACCCAACCCAATTTGAGCAGCACCCCTGGATTTTCCACTAGTCAGAAGCCGCAGCCTACCCATTTGGGCCACAGTGATTCCCTCTGCTAGGTAGAGTCATGAACATTCAAATTAGAAATCTATACAAAGATTCCACAGAAACACTGTTATATGAGATAGTTCAGCTCTGTAGTGTTATTATAATATACATAGTTTTTTCTTCAGCTTTCTATCCCAATCCAGTTTGTACCAGAGCTCCATCCACCATGCATTCTATGAAGCACATGTGCTGAGTTTTAAATAGCATTCATACGTGAGAACTGCTTCTATTGTATCACGTCCCATATACAGAATATGTTAAGCTTGAAAAGCAAATCTTACTTAGTCCATTGCCATTTTGAACGGGCTGTATAAAAACTGCATTTTAAAGACAGATTGTTCTTTGGTATAACAATATTTGTGTATTGCATTTATTTGGCTAAGTAAAATGTCTTTTAGAATTTATTTTATCATAGATAAATGGGCTTTGTAGGACAGTTTTGTTCTTTTTTTGCAGTAGTAAAATTTTCTTTTCTTTCAAAGAACCAGTGTTTTAATCTAAAATAGAGATCTCATGTTATGTTGAAAAATTTTTTGAATTTTTTATAATATTTAGCAAACGTAGAAATTAGACTGCTGCATGAAAAGTAATAACAAAGTGCACATTAACATATGCTTTTAATTGCTGTTACTCTTGCATCAATTAGAGTAGAACATCAAGGATGCAGGCAATTATTTAGTCATGGGGAAAAAATAAGACCTGTTTACTAAATTGAAAAGAAATTAGGAAAGTGATTTTCTCCAAATTACATTTCTACTCAAATGCACTCTGCAAATCTGAGTTATTTCCCTAATTATATTTAATATGCCATGAATTTTTAAACCTCTTTATGCACTTTATGCTCTTGGTTGAAAATTAAACATCAATTCAATTTTCATTAAGTTGGAAATCACAGGTACTGGTAGTTTTTAAAGACGTGATGTTAGCGAGGTATTTGTTTGGAATAATCATAATAATAGTAATAAAAATGCATCTATTGACTACTTTAAAGTTTACACAATACTGTACTTTCCTGTAGAGAGGCAGTATGGTATCACGACAAGACCTGAGGCTTTGGCTTCAGACCTGGGTATGAATCCCACCTTAGCCACTTGTTAGCTGTTAACTCACCCTTCTTGAGTCTCAGGTTTCTCAATTGTAAAATGGGGGGAATATCTATGTTGAAATGTTGTGAATATTAAACAAGAATGAATGCTTGTAAAATTTTTAGCATGAAATAATAGCCTTAAAAACACTAATATTTAATCTTCATACTTTTATTAGGAAGTAGGTTTTATCTCTCTTTTATAGATGACTCAGTTGAGACTCAGGCAGTTCATCCAGGGTCACCAAATCTGTTTTATGACTCCAAGTCTAGGGCACTTCTCTCCCCTCAGCTGCTTCTAGAACAAGACTGCAAAAACTGATAAAATGGTCAGTGGCGATTGTTAGATGTGACCACTCAGATACGATCTAGCTTTCATTAAAGCAGTCATTCCCAGCACTTTTTCCCTCTGACATGTGTGTGATACTGCATGACTCAAGGCTGCTGGTACATTAGCTGAAACTGCCTCTTTTTCTCTGCTGCTCACAAAAGCCCAAGGAGGAACACTGTCTATTATTAATAGAGATAACTTGCAATCCACTCCATTCCCAGCCCCCTACTATTTTGTTACTGATAGCAAGTTTATTTGAACATACTTCACAATCTATAGCAGCGCAGCACAGTTGGGAACCACGGCATATGATGTGTTCTAGGGAGAATAAGTAGGTCACTCTACAGTAGAGCGTCCTGGTGTGGAGAGGTGAAAAACGTTGGTGGGGCCAGTAAGAGTCTAAAAAGTTAAGACTTGATCTTGTAGACACTCAGGGGTTCCTGAGTGGGAAAGCAATGCAACTAAAGTGGGGGACTGCAGGGCCCAGAAAAAGCCTGGAAGTCAGGAGTCCATTTGGTCTATTGAAGTGAGCCAGGTGGGATGAGCTGGAGGCCTGCACTAAGACAGTGGCAGTGAGAATGGAAAGGAATAAACAGATCCAAAAAGACTTGTAACTGACTGGATATGCGTAGCCAACCAAGGAGGTGATCAAGCAAAGTTTCAAAATCTGCTGTCAGTTAAGCAGTAGGTTTTCTTCTCTAATAGTATGTTGCTCAAATGTATATTAAAATGATCTTGCAGCCCCAGGATTCAACACCCTTGTTGGTGGAAAGGAGGCAATCTGGAAGGGTACTAAACGGCAGAGAAAGCACCAGCTTAGAATTAGACATTTATAGGACATGGTTCATAAAATATTAATAATTTTTTTCACCAAGTTGCTGCCTTGTGGAAGGGTTTGGGTAACCTGCTGCACTGGTTTTAGATCCTAGGCTGAGTGACTTTGCGGTTAGTCATTGCAAATATGCTGCTATCTGAATGTAGGACTTGATTCTAGAACATTACAAGCGGGTAATAGGGAGCACTTCGTGAATTGCTACCCTTGGCACCTGACCAGCCAGTAACTAGAATACTTGAAGTGATTAAGAAAATTTATTTTTTAAACCTTACATTGAGGTCATCTGGTAGGCTGTATAACTCATGCCCATGGGTGCAGGATCCTTAACAGTGAGGATTTTTTTGTTTGCTGCCATACCCCCATCAGAGAGCAGAGCCTGATCCCTTAGTAGATGGTCAATCAATAATTGTTGAGTGAGTAAATGACACCAGGGTTTACCAGTGTCTGGCTCACCACTGGAGCCCTGGTGCTGGGCACAGTGCTGATTGCATAGGAGAAGCTGAATAAAGCCAACTGAATTGAGTTGACATGGATTGAACAGCATTTGGACCAGTGAAACACATTTTTATTTGGTTTTGTACTGTGTGAAATACAGCAAAATATGGATAATTTCTTTACATGGGATATTAAGCTATAACAAAATTGTATTCATTCTTTTGCTAGTGATGATCTGGAAAAATTTATGGAAAACCAAGGTGCGTCTAGCCCAGGTATTCTCATTTTAACAACAAGCCTCAGCAAACCGTTCATGCGACTGGAAAAGTATGTTACTCTCTTGCAAGAGTTGGAACGGCATATGGAGGTAAGGGAAGGTGAGCTTTTTCAAGCTCATGTACCAAGTATGTTCCTCTGCTCTGGAGGAAACAGGCATCTGCCTCCAAACTAGACTGGCAGAAGAATCCAGAATATGCCTTGGTTTCAAAATTTACAGTATCTGATTTTTTGTTTTCAGGCTTCTAATTTTCTTCTTTGTGAAGCAAAATAAAATCTTGTTCCTTCTTACCAAATGCTCATGATCATTCTCCCTCCCTTCTCTTCTCTTCCAAGCTTTGGTCCTGTTGCTTCTGTCAAATCTGTGCTTACTTGTTGACTTAGGTTTCCTATTGCCCTCTTATCTGTACACGGTGTTTCAGTCAAAATCAGACCAAGAAATCTTCTGTTGTTTGATATATTAACCAACTTTATTGTGGGAGATAAAGCAAACCAATATCAGAAAAACAAAGAACATGTTCATTATAGACAGGAATATTTATCTCTAGAGCACTGCGATCATTCAGCTTCCTGACTCTGGATTATAATGGAAGATTCTGGTACTCCTGAAAGATTAATAAATGGGATACAATATTAGTGGTATCTCTTCATGCATCGATGCATCTATATTAAAGGCCCCTCATATTTTTGTTTATCCAATTACACTTGCAACAGTTGTGGCACAGCTGTAATGCTTTCTAAATATTAAGATTTTGCAATGAGGCCTGATAATTGAATATTTTCTCATCAAGAGCCCAAATCCTCTCGTTATTAAAAACCAATAAGCAGCACTAGCTCCTTGAGCTGTTCTTTCACGATAGTGCATGGGGGATTGAGTGTGGGTGGGACAGGAGGGCCCGCTGGGGAAGGCTGCATTTACCCTAGTTGCTCTTCCTGTGTCTGGGGAAAGGTTTTGAGGTTTTAAAGGGTTTGGTTATCTTTAAAGAAATAGGGTGCATTCTACAGGGCTTGTCAGCGTTTGTAAGGATTGAAAGCATGTACTCTGAGTGAAACCACATTCTCAGGGTATTTGACCTGCCTGAAAGCTGGAGGCAGTGGGGACCTGGTGAGTAAAGCTTGCCAGAATGAAATTTCAGTTAGGGCTCGGGAAGGTGTTGACCTCTGGATGCCTTTCCATAAGCTAAACCAGTTGGCTGAACCGTTTGAGGTTTACCCCTCCTTGCTTATCACAAAAATCCGGAAATTAGTGGCCTCGGTTTCTGTTACTGCTCAGTGCTGAAATACAAATATGCACTTAGTTGGGGGAGAAAAAAATCCCAGATGTTCCTATTGCCTGGAACACCTCTATCTTGGCCTTCCCTGTAGTACAGCCTGTTTCTACTCCTGCCTCCATTTGCTGTTGGTCACATGTCTTTGGCTGCCTTTCACTTCCCATCATCAGACAATACACACCCTTAGTATTAGTTCAGCACGGGGTAAGACACTTTCTCCAGATTTCTGATCATGTGTCATGGCTTCTGGCTAACAGTAGAATAGAACCTGAAATTCTCAGTTGTCAGCTGATTTTGGTAAGCATAAATTTTACTATAAAGGAGTACAATGTTTCTTTTCATGAGCAACGCCATCCTTGGCTTGGATCAGACACTTAATTTGTTCACTTCTGTGTTTTATTACCTGAGCCTAGTTGAGCAGGAGATTTGGTCTTCCCATTACTCTAGCTGAGTTGCAAGGATTAGGTGTACATACATGCCCAAGGCTAGGTACACCTATACACCCCATATGCCCCAATGTTAGGTACACATCTACCCCACAAGAATATTATCTTCCCTTCATAAACAGTTATGGAGTTGTGGGTTCCTCGAAGCCATTTTTGAACCTGTCAACTTTTCAGGGTTGCAAGTACCATGGAACTGTAGATGGTATGTAAAAGCCTTGCTTAAGAAGGAACACATGGTATGAAATTTGGAATTATTTTACCATCTGCCATGTTGATACTGCTGAGAGAAAATGGAAGCATTTTAGGAAATGAGATTAGATTGATTTTTCTCTAACTATCCCTTTGTTTCCACAATTCCCTACCTCCTATCATCTACCAACAACATGACCTAATGATGTCCCCCAAATAATTATTTAGTTACTATATTTATTATTAAATATTTATTATCCAAAGTGTAATAACAGAAAGAGAAATGGGAACTCTTGTCTCAATAACTACATTTGCTGTGATTACTAAATATATCATGTGTGATCACCTGTCTTAATTTCTTAATCACCTAATAATTGGGTGTGTTGAAATTCCAAATGCTCAACTGCTGTTCTATTTTTTAATTTTTAAATTAGCATACATAAAATTGACTTTTTTTCTAGTGCTTGGTTCTATAAATTTTAACACGGGTATGGTTTCTTGTTACCAGCACCACAATTGAGATACAGAACAGTTCCATCACTCCCCAAAATTCTCTCTTGCTATCTCTTTGTGGCCACACCTTCCTTGCCCCTCAACTCTTGACAACTACTGATCTGTTCTCTTCTAATATTGTTTTCAAATGTATTCCTTTGATAGGATACTCATCCAGATCATCAAGATATTCTGAAAGCAATCATTGAGTTCAAAACTCTCATGGTAGGTGATGCTTTAAAATTATAATTCTCCATTTTGTATATTTTGTTCCTGAGAGAGTGATTTGTGTGTAACATTTCTTTCCTTATGCAAAGGTCTTTGGAATGGAAACAATAAGCTTTCATGACAGTATCGCAGTGATTGTTTCAGTTAATTTTGTGCTCCAAAAATCATGCTTACCTATGAAAGGTTGCCAGGCCGAGGGTATAAAGCAATCACATTTACAGTCTCAGCCACATTAAGCATTGGTGTGTAGGTGGGGGTTTTCCTTTAGTCTCTTTGTCTTTACCCCCGTTGCTCACCTTATGTCTGTGTAACTCGTCATTCACTGATTGGCATCAATACTGGATTCAACTATTTATGCTAAAAGGTGTGAGTTTGTTCTTTGCACATGAGGAAGAAATCCTTCATCAAATCTAAAAGGAAAAAAAAAAAACCCAAACTACTAAAATGCAATTGCTTTATCTCGGTTGCTATCAAAGGTACCTGTAATCTTGTATCTTCAGTGTGATGGTTAATGTGTCTTCTTGAACCCACTGCTGTGAAATCACTTGGTGCCAGTTTAGAAGGAAAGAAAACTTTATTTAGGGTGATTGATTAAGTTTAGCTTCATTTCAGCTATTTCTGCAGCATTCTAAGTGATTTGGACGAATGCTTAGTTATCGATCCTTTCTGTAAGGTTGTGATGCAACATTCACCGTAGCCTCATTTTCATTGCTGTTGAATGATCAGTAACTGCTGTGTCCATGGTTAAACAGCAAGTTGAAGACCAGAGTAAGGTATTAGGTTAAAATTGCTGTTGCTGTAGGTCAAAAACAGTCCAAATATTGACAGTTTTACACGGCTCAAGCTAACAGAACAGCTGAACCCCATGGCATTATAATTTGTGGCTGTCTTATTTTTTCCTATGTAACTAGAAATATAAAATGCCTCTTTTTGAAATATCTGCATTCCTTTCTGATTATGTTGTAAAACTTGCTTTGATGGTTGTAGTATATTTATTCCTACTGTTGGTGCTTTCAAAATATGTATACAGTGAATTTATTTCTTCAAGTCTCCATTTACCTGAAAGGGCAGCAGAGATTTTTTATGGAAAACACACGCCAAAACACTATTACATTACAATCATTTGGAAACAGTAACATAGCTCACCATGTGCTTACTTTTTGTACTCAGTTTAGAATGCATGCTTTTAAAGTACTCTAAGATAACCTCACACTTTCTGAAGCACTGATTTTAAAAATGTATATATTACATATATATACCCAAATATATATATAGTATGTGTATAGCATTTATATTCCATGTAATGTTGGCAAACTGTAAATTGTTTCTTGGTTTGAATTTTCAGTTTGTCACTGTGAAATTCAGTTATATCTCTTTCTCTAATTCTTTTAGGAATAAAAATTAATTTATTATTTTTTCACAGTGATCTACTATTGGTCCCTAAACAAAGTACAGCAGTGCCTGTGTTTCATTATAAGATCAATGTGATTCACTGGGGCATAAAGAATTTAATTTTCTCTTTTTCTATTACTCCTGGAGTCTTGTTTTTGATTTTTGTTCTTTTTAAGATGTTACCTTGTTGGAAACTGAGCATATGTTAGAAAAGTACAATTGTTTTGTAATGAAAGCCCTCTTTTTGCAAATAGACAAAATGGAGAAGGGCTCGAACAGGGAAACCAACCAGCACATCTGAAGCTACTAGGTGCTCTCCTGGCTCTGGTTGATGTGATTTGGCTTCTTGCCTTCCCATATCCTTTATAGGGAGGGATAAATAAACCCCTTTTGGCATTTTGTTTTGCTGCCCTGGCAAAATAAAAAGTAGTCCTTTCTCATAAAACTTTTGAGGGGTCAAGGGTAGACATTTAGGGTAGTGGATCTTTCTGTCTGTCAGGAATAGATCTGGTTGTGGGATTCATGGTGAGGAATAGAGACTCAGTGGGAATCCAAGAGTCAGAAGCCACATCTTACTTTGATTTATCTTAGGTCTGTTTCATAAGAATTCCCATTCCATTATGTTCTGCTTTGGTTCTATAGGGGCAGTGCCAAGATCTGAGAAAGAGAAAACAGCTGGAGTTGCAGATACTTTCCGAACCTATTCAGGCATGGGAAGGGGAAGACATTAAAACCTTGGGAAATGTGATTTTTATGTCACAAGTAATGTTGCAGCATGGAACATGTGAGGTAACGTGTTTCAGATCTCAACATCATTTCTTCCATCTTTCATATGTTTCTTCCTTACCAAGGTCAAATGCTAGAACATTCAAATCAGAAACTGAGTATCTATTCTTTGCCCAACACTCTGCGAGATGCTGTGGGAGATAAGAAGAAAGAACAAGCAATGATCCCTACTTTCCAAGAACTCACTAAAAAACAGATTAAAACATATGTTGCAACTATAAAACAAACCAAATAGTCAGTGTCTGATTTTGCCATCTCAACAGTAGAGTCCATAGAAATTCAGAGAAGGGAGAGATCAAGAAGACCTTATGGAACTAGGACTTAGGAGGGAAGGCATGGAAAGAAAAGGGGAGCATCCCATAAGTTAGAGGTCATTCTTTCCTCAGGAGAGAATAGAAATGTGCAGGACAGTAAGGAAACCAGGGACCGAAAAAAGCATGTTGGATATAGTGATAGAAAATGTTGATTGAGTCAGGTACAGTCAGGCTATGCAAGACCTTGGAAGTCAGGCAGGAGTAGTTCAGATTGATGCTACAGGCAGTAGGAAACAATGAAAGAGTCTGGAGTAGTAGAAAGGGGTGTTTGACACTATCTGACAACCATACATGGCAGATAAACTGAAGGGGATGGGACTAGAAACAGGAAGACCAACAGGGATGGAGAGTGAGATGCACCCCTCACCAGGCGGTCGCAGAGGGAATGGAGCAGAAGGGGCAAATCCGAAATACCTTTAGAAGGGAAAGTCAATAGAAGTCGTGGCCCGTGAGCTAGAGGAGATGATACATGTAACTTCAGACCTGTTAACTTTCAAGTGACTGTAGGTATCCAAGTGGAGATGTCCTGTGGGCAGCTGTTAAAGTACTATGGAAATGTGGGTGAGAGGTCACAGAGATTTAGATGTCCCTGACAGACGTGCCTTTCTAGGAAGTAAATATTCAGAGAGAAGCACAGAGGGCTGAAGATGGATTATTTCTTTTAGGAAGGGGCCAGTGTAAGGGACAAAGGTTGATTATGTCACCTGGTATGATTTATGGGGTGTTAGAATTGTTTTCCCTCTCCCAAAACATCTTCCTATGCTCCCTGACATATCTCTGGCAGAGATTCATGACTTTGGGTTAATAAGCAATCTCATTTACAATGCAGATATCCCAGGGAAGGTTAATACAGCGAGTCTAACTATTAGTCATTCATTCCTTTGGGATAAACCTCTTGGGTGAAGGAAGGAAGAATCAGTGCCAGAAAATAAAAAGACAAAGAGGATAGTAGAGAACTGCAGAGTGTGGTGTCATGGAAATTCTAGGAAGAGCATTTGAAAGTGGTCAGCATGCTGAGTGCCACAGAAGCTTCAGAGGGCAAGGGATGTGAGGACCAAGAGGAAGCCATTGGATTTTGCTAGAAGGCAGTTATTGATGACTTTGAGAGAGCAGTTGGGGGTGTAGTTAGGGAGGGATCAATGGCAAGAAAATGAAGACAACAAGTATTTTGGCAATAAAATGGCAAGAAATGGAATATTATGTATAAGGAGCCACAGGGGACAAGCAAAAGCCTCTTAAGACAGGAGATGTGTATATGTTAAAAGCAGAAGAGGAAAAACTAGTAAAGGAGGAGAGGCTGCTAGAAGAAGGAGGAGAGAAGGAAACCAAGCAAGAAGAAGTTGTGAGAGATTCAGAGCACTTGTTAGAATAGTTAGCTTCAAAGGATTGCTCTTCTCAAATGGGAGGAAGGAGACGGAAATAGGTATAAGGATAACTGTAGCTGAGATGGTTGAGCCTGTAAGCCACCTGTAATTTTTGCATATCTGTCTAAGGGACTCAGAGCAGCCTTCATATGAAAAGGCTTCTTTTCTTTTGTGCCATTAGAAAATATACTTTTCTATTTTACATGAGTCCAATAATTATCTTATTCTTAATAATTAAAAATAGTGTTATGAATAAGACTTTAACATACTTGTTAGAGCATAATAAATTTCCTATCACCTGAAAATACTTTCATTTTGCCACTTTCATTTTCATATATTTTATATGAAAATATAAAATATATTTTCATTTTGTGAACCTAGAGACTTATTTTGTGCCCTGGTCTAGCACATTTCACTGGCTGTGTATACCGTGTGACTTCTCAGGCTTCCATACTTGGGAGACAAGCATGGCTATTTGTATTTAATTGTTATATAAAGGAAGGAGAGAGATAAACCGTGAATGTCTATGTCCAAGTAGAATTCAACTAGTTTTGTGTTATTAAGTTGGATATCAGCTTTTAAAAATCACTGTTAATGTCTCAGTTGATTATATGAAATCTGTGTTATAAAGCAGTGATTCTAGAAATTCTTAACAAACGAATGTTAACTCTCTATTCTTTTTTAATATTGTTCATTCCCTCTCAGGAAAAAGAGGAACGGTACCTTATGTTATTTTCAAATATCTTGATAATGTTATCTGCAAGTCCTCGGATGAGTGGCTTTATCTATCAGGTTAGTAAATTTGATATAGAACAAATAACAGGACCCACAATGAAAACAGGTTTCCATCCAGATGCAATATCTCCACTATGGCATTAAAAAAGCTCAAACGAGAAGAGGCAGAATGTTCTCACCCTTCATTGTAATTAAACAGCTTATGAGAGCAGATGTTCCGTAGAACAAAGACCTTTGTATTAGTATAATGAGTTTATCTTGAGTATCCACTGCTCTGGTTATGAGTTGGGTTTTGGATGTATAAATGGAAATCTCAGTCTACAAGATAAATTAGCAGCAGCATTTTACAGGCTCATATTATTATTGCTGGGAAAATATGAAGCTGGGATCTCCTCCTATGATTGTCTTATTACAGTCACATCACATGGTTCAGGCTTCTAAGATGTAAGTTATTAAATTCCTCAGAAATTAAACTTCCCTCAGTCTTCTCTGAAGATATAGAGTATCATAAGTTACTATTGCTGTTATATCTTGACCTGCCAATTACTCATTTTCATAAAATTTGAGCCTTTACTTTATTTACTGATTCTCATGAAAATGTGTTAGAAAAGTATACTGTTTTATAAATCCTGATCTTATGGTTTAGGGTGTTTTAGCTGAATACAACCCACATTTTCCCCTTGCTTTCTTGTCTGATTAAAATTTAGAGCAGGGACACATTATCTATTGATAGACTGGAGAAATATGTCTAGCCATAATTCAGCAGTGATTGCTGAGAGGGTCAGAAAATCTAAGTGAAATAAGTAGAGACACGTATAACCATAGAATTAATGGGAATGTTCTTTTTCTGACAGGGAAAAATACCAATAGGAGGAATGGTGGTGACTAGATTAGATGAAATTGAAGGGAATGACTGCACATTTGAAATCACAGGTAGGTAATTTTCACTTTTTATGTAGCTACTTTAAATCCTTTTTGGAATGAAGTGGAGTTTAAATAAATAAATGCTATTATTTTCTGTTATATAGTTCATGAGTAAGTTTTACATGGCCATGGCAAAGTCTATTCCATTTCCTGGGATAATTAGGGTACAGTGATAGAACAGAGAAATCTCCTGGCCATTCAGAAGCCTCGGCTTTGCCATTAGTTTCAATCTTCTGTTGTGTAAGAGCTGCTTTCGAGAGCTGAGGAACAGTGAAATGGACTGATGTAAACGTCATTTTCTCCCCGTCTGTCCCCTGGTGGCAGAAGAGCCAAAGATGTGGTCTTTTATCAGCAATCTTATTGTCAGCCTGTGAATTAGCAAGATTTGGCCGTGTTTCTAAAAAGTGCTGAAAAGCCGTGAAACTTTCCTCACAAATTGAACAAAATGCCAGGCCTCAGTAATGCCCCCTGACATTTTGGCCTGTTAGCCCTTTTGCCAGGTCTGTGTGATTTACATGTAATGGCTGTACTGTTTGAGCTGACAGGACACAATGGGTGAGACTGAGATCATGGCCCCAGGCCTTCCCTGCTTCTTTCCTAATAAAAAGCCTAAGGTTTGATGTTTGCCCCAAGATTGTAGCCAGTCTTAGTTGGATCTTGTTCCTAATATCAAAGTTCAATATTCTCATTTTAGACTGTGAACTACTAGATGGGCTACGTGCTTAAATTTTCAGTTTGCAAGTTCATGTATAGTGAAGTTTTACACTATTTCTAAGATTCTGTAAACAGTTGAAATCAAGGATGGTTTTCTAAATCAGACCTGAATATTCCTTTACTTTACCATCACAGCTTATCTGTTCCTGAATAATGTTTCAACAGGGTTACCCCATAGGTGTGAAAATCCACCAAAATTAGACCCCAAGTCCTAGTTGTATGAGGTATATTTATGAATGAAACAAGCTCAAGGTTTTCCTGGCTTTTTGTCTTCAAATGCTCATAACTGGGTGATGTAGGTAACACAACAGAGAGAATTGTGGTTCATTGCAACAACAGCCAGGACTTCCAGGAATGGTTGGAACAGCTGAACAGACTGATCAGAGGACCTGCTTCTAGCAGTTCATTATCCAAAACATCATCATCATCATGTAGTGCTCATTCTGTAAGTAATGCATTTGTTCCGTACAGGGATTATTGAGTCTTTCGTCAAATCCTGCCTGCTGAAGACTTACAAGAAGTAGTGAGCACGCCCTTAGTTTTTGGGTAGTCTATATTTGTAGATTTTAAAGTACAGTTAAGTCTCGCTAATTCTGATTTCTCTTTGTGAGGTCCATTCAGATTAATAAAAAGTCTTACTTAGAGGTGTGCAGTTTTGTTTGACAGTATTCAGATACTCCAACTAACAGCTAGCAAAGTAGTTCTAACCAAAAGTCCTGCTAAGATGTTTTAGTGATAAATAAGATTTATTTTAATGAGCAGCCATTATTCTCATATTAACAATGTGCTAAGTAAAAATGAATAATTTGCCTCCCTAAGTACTTAAACATCTCCATGCCATCTCATTCATGCTCTCAAATTTGCTCAGTAAACTTCTTCAAAGGCAAACCTTTAGCATTTTCTTCTTCTGACTTATCACAAATTTAGAATTCATGGAATTTGAATTGAAGAGATTTTACTCTACTTGCTGAGTGAGATGGAAGATATTTTGTGTTGTTTGTTAACACTCAAACCCATGATGCCAAAATTCCAGTTTTGAGCACTGTGTGTTGTGGTGGGAAGAACATGGGCTTTGGCATCAGATCTGGGTGCAAATCTTGGCTTTGCCAATTACTAATTAGTTCCTTCACTTTGCTGAGTCTCTGTGTTAGGTTGTTCTGATGAAATAACCTAGTTAAATATCTAATAGAGTGTCAAAACACATCACTGAACTAAAATGGTGACCGTTACTCCACTTTCCTCCCTTACAGAGGAAAAAATAAATCAGACTTTAATGAAATTCTAGAAGAGAAAGAGAGGACAGGATCCTGGGATGTTGAGTCAATTTTGTGCTGTTCCTTAGAGACCCCATAATCTTGACCAGAAAGCGCCAGTTCTCAAACTGGAGACTTTTGTTTTTCCATCTTTCCCTTTCTATGGCTGACTTTGCTGATCCAATGAAGCTATTGTTGTTCTCTCACTGTGTGGCACAAGGTCGGGTTCAGATGGCAGATTGCCAACATCTCATCAGACATTTTCCCAGTCTTTTAGCTCTACTGGACAGCCCCGAGGACCCTTGGAGCCTCCTCAAATTATAAAACCGTGGAGTTTAAGTTGTCTACGACCTGCACCTCCACTTAGACCATCAGCAGCACTAGGTTATAAAGAGGTAATTTTGCTACATATGGTATAAAATGCTTCTGACAAGTTAATTTCGTAACTTATTGCAGGTAGTTCTGTGGGAATGTGCCAAAATTTATGATAGGTGATATATGTCAGTCAATCTGGAGTTGCTAGACTCAGAGTAGTTTTTTTGTTTCTTAATTTTCCATTTCTCTGTTATCCATCACAAATATTTATTGACTATACACAGGGTCTATGTGCACTGTGTGAGTTTCCCCAGTATCTTCTTGAAGCATCTCTAGTTTTCCTTGATGATTATTAGGATAATTCTTTAAATTAGTAAATGATGTACACACATCTCAAACAAGAGCCACTTCACTGTAGTTGAATTTCCAACCAAGCAGACCCAATTATGCATTTTGAATCATTTTGATCTTTTAAGTCATTTCAGGAAAGTGTTATGGGGCCAAGTCATGAGTTTGAACTATGAAAGTGATATTTGCTGCAGTTGGAAAGGGAAAAGGATTTAATGAAAGGATTGTCTTTTAAGAAGAGGCTTCTCAGAGACAACCTTAAAGGCCATTTGATATTTGGATAGTGTGGGGATTTCAAGGTTGTTTTTTTTTTTTTTTCCTCTCGAAGTTGAAGTTAGGAAATGTCAGTCACTAGCTTCTGTAATTGTGTGGAGCAATACTTTTCCATCCAAACAGTGGCTTTACCTCCAACCTGTTTCAATCATTTCAGATTTCAGAAAAGATGCTCATTTATCAGTAACTGTAATTTAAATAGGCCTTGTTGAGTGAGGATGATGTTTGTGACGGTTACGAGATGAGTCTTAGAATTGTGGTGCAAAGGCAGCATGTATTTCTACATCAAATGTGTGTTTTGATGAGTGACGCAGACTTAGCTCAATTTTGAGTGTGTTTTGATTTAAACCACCATGCTTCTGTTTCGATTAATTGTTGCCACAGCTCTTAGTGAAGTAAAAAATAGAACAACATTTGGACACTGGAGGATTTTTTGATCCTTTCACCACATGATAGGAGAAATAACTTTTGAGCTGAATGTTTAAGATGTAACTCTATTTAGAATTTGGCCAGGAAACAGTCCCACAGATTTCCTTGAAAATTGACCTGCTATTCTTGCAATCATCCAATTTTCTTCTTTGATTACCTAAACCAGGAATGCTACTTCATAGTTACCTAGGTCCCCTTTTTAATGATGGATATTTTGTAATTGTCAGTTACTAAATTCAAATTAAGGTGAGCTCTGAAGGGTAAAGTTGACTTAATCATTCACATAACTAATCTATTAAAATTAAGGCATGATCACTTTGTTTCTGCTGGGGGAAGAGAGTTATTAATATATTCTTACTTTATAGTATTTATTTATTTTCAGCATTTGTTAATCTGCACAGAAATGTATTCCTTGGGCTTTTGCATGATGGTATTGCATCTGAAACTAATGTGGGAAATGTGATGATATTCTCGCTGTGTAATTTATGATAACACTAACATTTCAAATGTTGTTTTAGAATTATTGATAAATGGATTTGGTCATTATAACCATCGACCTCTCACGCTCATCTTCTCTTTCTTTACATGTTCATTTTAGAGGATGTCTTATATCTTAAAGGTAAGGGTAGAACAATATCTTTGGTTTACAGTTACATAATAATGCTGTGCCTGTAACCTTTGATGAATGAAGCTTTCCTTTATGCTTGTTTTGTCTCTTGTTATAATTGGTGGCTAAAATATGAAGATGCAATTCTGACATGTAAGTATTTTCTTCAAAAGCAGGCTCGTGTGAAAAACATATGAAAATGTCACCTTATAATGCCTTAAAATGCTCATTTTCCTGGTTTTTAAATGCTGCTTTTTCCTGTTATTTATGTCACATGAATTGTTCATATCTGTCTGTTTTAAAGTCTAAGTGGATCACTGTGGCTAAGTGAAAGAAATTAAGTTCTTTGTTTTATATACTTTTAGGGTACTAATTATTATCCATGTTTCATATATATACATTGAATGGACGATTGGGATAAGATGATCAAGAGGGTTTTTTCCTAAGTCTAAGATCCTAATTTATTTACTTGGATACTGATCATGAGCACTTTCCCCGACCTACTAGTTATTCATAAGGCAAAAGCAAATTCGATAATTTCCATCTCTTTTATCTACTAATTAAAAATACAGCCTCGTATTATGTATAGTTAAGCTTGACTGTGGGTATGTTACACTTAACCCAAAATTATTTATCAGGAAATCCTTCATTTGACTTCTCTCTGACTACAGGAAAATTACTTAGTTTCTGCGTTAATTTTCTCATCCAACAAATGGAAATTATATTCTTCTCTGTGGGACTTTTGCTAAGGAGAAATTATTTAAATAGTTTTCAAGCTTTTTGAAAAGTGATAAATACTATATTAGTAGTTCCAATTGATATTTAGTTCCCCTAAAACTGTATCAATGAAGAACATAAACCAAGTTAGAAATGCTATTATTTTTCTAGGGTTGACATCTATTACTTTCTCTGCAGATGGTACCCTAAAGGCATTTGGCCTCCTGGAGAAGCTGCCATGTCTTCAGTAGGCACACTCCACTGTTATTCTCACTCCTATGGAAATGAAGAGGATAATGTCATTGCCTCTGTTTTATTTAACCCTTTTGAGTTTATTGGAGCCATTTTTGATGTGTATAGCATTAAATTTTGATGTATTCCTAACTGAGATTCTCAAAATAAGAGAGAGGCATTCTATTTAATTTCATTTGCTCTTTTAAATTTTTTTGGGGGGGGAAGAATTTTAATTCACTAAGAAACCTCTATCCTTACAGGAGTCTAGTAAAAGCCCCAAAACGATGAAGAAGTTTCTTCATAAAAGAAAGACTGAGAGAAAACCATCAGAGGAGGAATATGTGATTAGGAAAAGTAGGTGTTTTCTACTTTCTGAAAGTTGTTTATGGGTGAACTAAAATGAGAATCTTATTTTGCCTGAGAATTTTTTAAAAGCAGATGATTAGAGCAATTTTTTCTTGGCGTCATCTGTTACATTTAAAAAAATGTATGGAAAAGTTTGGTCACCTCTAAGACTTTTGAATAAGCTGCTTCCTGCTGCATGCACTTCATGTCATCTTAGGCAGACATCATCTGTGCCATTTTTGTGTTGAACATTTTACTCCAACTAGTTTAGAACCTCTAAAGGAACCCATTTGCTATGGGTACATTTTTTCCCTCCTACTTTCTGATGCCTGAAATATTTTCCTATATAGAAACAGACTAAATAGACATGAAGGCTGAAATCCCTCTGGAAGTCTGACGCTCAGTGATGTTCTCAATTAGCCAAGGAATTGGACTGCTGACATCTAGAAACATGACTTGATTTAGAGGCAGACTACAAGTTTGGTTAGCCGATCGATATGGACATATTTGACTATAAGGCTGTGAACAAGGTTGTTTGGGATACATGTGAAGGAGTAAGTGGTGTGTCACAAAGAGGTGACAGAACTGTGTATATCACTTGAAAATATAGTTAAGGCCAGAGGCAGTGGCTTACACCTATAATCCCAGCACTTTGGGAGGCCAAAGCAGGAGAATTGCTTGAGCCCAGGAATTTAAGAACAACCTGAGCAACATAGTGAGACTTCATCACTACAAAAAATTTTAAAAAAGAAAAAAATATATAGCTTAAATAAATCTTTGCTCGACTACAGCTTTGGCATGCCCCATCCCCCATCCCACCTAGGTGCGCACATTGGCATGTTAACTGGGTGCTGACACCCAGTCATTTCAAAAGTGAGTTGGGAGGGGGAGAAGGGAGGAGGAAGAATCAGTGACTCTGCTGACTGGATGGAAACATGGGTGGGGTTAACAGGGGAAAGCTTCCTAGAGAAGGTGAGCCTTGAAATGTAAAGGAGGAGAAGGCTGTTGTGTATGAGAGCTGAAGCCCAGTGCTGTGATTTTAGCCTCCAAGAGACCACTGACAGGACCCCCCAGGTTACAGCTCTGGGCTTCAAGAGCAGACCCCCTCTGTGCTGCACTTGCTGGAGCTGAGCCCAGAGCTCTGTGGGGATGCTGTCACGAGGGTTGGACAACTCTTTCTCCTGCCTTTCAGAAACACTACTGGTCAGAGAAGCCAGTATCTGGCAGTAGAATAGTGCCCTGCATCATTTTGAGAGTCTAAGAGGCATATACCTATGAAAACTCATTATGAATTAAATTTGACAGGTACAGCTGCTCTTGAAGAGGATGCTCAGATTCTTAAAGTGATCGAAGCCTACTGCACCAGTGCCAATTTTCAACAAGGCCATGGCTCAAGTAGGTGCCCCCAAACTACTTTCTCTAATGAGTGATGTTTTTTCTTCACTGCTCACTGCCTCTTAGAAAAAGCGAACAGCGGCCCAGATGGGTTGCAGGGTGTGGAAAGCAGGTGAATTGGTGCAGAGGAGCAGTGCAGGACTGCATCTTTCAGATAAGGTGGTTTTAGCTACCAAGCGGTTTGTTTACCCACTGTTGTTTTCACCCAGAAAGAGAGATGCAAGAGTAAAAATGTTGGAGGTGATAGAAGTGAAAAAAAATTTTTTTAAAGTCATTCTCCTTTGAAGCACACAGATACCTTCACCAACACTAGTTAGGAATTAAAGAGCCCAGAGAGTTCCTGTGTCTGTGAACTGATGCTAATCTCTTCTTATAGGCAGATTTGGAAAGGAAGTCAAAATACTATCTTTGATCAGCTGCATATTTAAGCAAACAATGCTTCACCAAACTCAAGTTTCAAAGTTGCTCTGAAAATCTGGAAATGTAGCTGCTTAGCAGGGCTTGTTCAAAATGTATAAAATTCATCAGGGAGCTATTAGGTGAGGGTATTTCCCCAAACAACTTTCAGGTTACACACTAAAATCGAGATAAAGTTTTCTGATTCATCCTTGTGCTTTTTAAAAGCCAGGTCGCATCAATTATGTCTTTTGTCTTCCATTAATTATAAACATTCAGGATACCTTTTGTGAAGCTTTTGCGTCTGCATAAGAAATGAATACTCCATAGCGCTACACTTTGGACAGCCACTGACCAGTCCACCTGAGTGTGGGAGGGGATTTGTTAGGTTACTTTGGTATATTCTTTCAAAATAACACTTCTCTAACTAAGGCCGACATGAGGAAAATGTTCGATATGAAAGTTTACACATTTGACCGTGAGGAGGGGACTGTCACACTTTCTGCTTCACAGACAAAATCTGGCTGTGGCTTTGGGCATGCCCCACCCTGATAACAAGTTTCGAGGAGCCAAGAGAGGAAAGTGAGAGTGTTTTTTTATATTGAAAACTTGGAAAGAGAGGGGGACAAGTAGACACCACAGGAAGCATCCCTCATACAAAATCCGATCTCGCCTTCTTCCCCACCACCCCTTTTCACATCAATGGTGTCTGCTCAGAGGTGCAGGAAGGTGTTCTAGCTTAAAGAGGCACATCTTCACCCTTCCTCCCTAGCCTGCCTTTGTCATGTGGAAAGTGTCTAGCACCGTGCTTGGCACACAGCAGACCGTTTAGCATCACAGTGACCTGCTACTCTCTCTCCCTCTCTAGCTAGAAGTCCTGTTTCCCTAGAACTGACTGCTCTTGGCTCATGCTGTATTCATTCTATGGATCAGTCACTCACTCTGCTGTCCACTTACAGCCAGGTCTTGCTATCCTGGGGGATCGGTTTCCAAATTTGAGGTTGTACAAGTCCCTGATGTAAAATGGTGAAGTATTTGCATATAACCTAAGCACATCCTCCTGTATACTTTAAATCATCTCTAGGTTACTTATAACACCTAATATGATATAAATGCTGTGTAAATGGTTGTTAAACTGTATTGGTTTTTTAATTTATATTATTTTTTCTGAATATTTTCCGTCCACGATTGACTGAATCCGTAGGTGTGGAGCCCGCAGATATGGAGGGCCAACTGTGTTAAGCACCTACAAAGTGCTAGGCCCTACGGAAGGGAGAGAAAGATCTGACTTCAGGATGGGGAGGTGATTAAGTGAAGGTGTGAGTGTACACATCGCCGAAGGAACTTGGCTTAGAAGAGAGGAGGCCGGTGGCTCCAGGAAGAGTGAAGATTAAACACCTGAGCTCTGAGAGGAAAGATTCACAGTGAGGGGGAGGTTGGAGGCGCAGGAGAGCTGTTTAGTCGAGGCCTCATGTCTGTTTTGTCACCTCTTCTGCCCCAGAGCCTGGAGACATTCTGAGCAGAGAGCAGTGAGGACACCTGCATCTTTGCCAACCCCACAATACCCTTGATCAAAGTGGTCTTAAGTGACCCTATCTTATCCCATAGGACTGTAAAGAGAACAACTGAGCATGAATGATGATTCTAAGGCCCTTTAAACATCTATTTCAGTGCAGTGCTACTATCCACCTGACTTTTACTACAATTACAGAGCACCATTGCATAGGATGTGGTGTGTCATTTCCTGGAGAGTTGCAGGGAAGGGCAATCACTGGTCAGCTCTTTGCTCTGGGGGAGGCAAAACAGGAATGAATGGGGGTCTCGGTTGAGGACAGGTGTTACAGGAGCCCTTTCGTGTTATTTCTCTGAGTATGAAATGCTCACCCCCACCAACATACACACACAAGAAAATTTAATCAATATATTTGGCCATTTAAAATTTCTCAGGTCAGGAAGATTTAGGCAGCAAATGTTGGGTGACTGCCCTCTGGGTGCAACGTAGCTGTATGCTATGCACAAAGACCCTTCTATAACAATAGAGGAAGGGAGCTAATACCTATAAATGCTCTTCACTAGTAACTTTCCCCTCTCCTCACTCTTGCAACCCTTGTCTGTAGGTACTCGCAAAGATTCTGTCCCACAAGTCTTACTCCTTGAGGAAGAGAAACTCATCATTGAAGAAACCAGAAGCAATGGCCAGACCATCATGGAAGAAAAGTGAGTAGAGCAGGCTAAACCTTGCCTGGTTTGACTGGGGGCTGGCAAGAAGGGCTGGCCGGGCAGCTCCTCCACATCTGGGAATGTGACCCTCTTTGCTGAGCACATGCAGTTCGGAGCCTATTCCCCAACAAAGGAAGTCGGGGGAAGGACAGGCAGAGGTGCCAGAGCCCTCCAGAGCAGCTCCTCTATATGCTAAGCTACTTCAGGGCACATGAGAATATCAGTGCTCTGGATGGGTTTAGGAAGTACCAGAGAGATATCGCTTACATTTTTTTGAGTCAGGAGCTATACTTTCCCAGAGCTGACCTCATTTAAAATCCTCCAGCAATCCGGTGAGATAAGCGTTACTCTCACCACTTCTACACATAAGGAAACTGAGGTTCGTGGAAATTATGTCTCCAGCTTACCTTTGCACAGTAGTGAGTGTGACCTAAGGGGGGAAAATCAGGTTAAGTACTTTATGGCTCATAAAATAAACACAAAGTAGCCAAATAATTCATTTGTTTAAACTTGAGTCATTTCTGAAGTCAGGCCTAAATTTGCTTATGACAGCGTATTTCAAGGTACTTGTCAATGTCTTTTTGCATCTGGTGTATGAAGTGATATGGCAAAAGAACTTGGACTTGAGAGAAGAATGTCCCGGTTCAGCTCACAATTCTACTGCTCATTACCTGTGTGATCATAGAGAAGAGCAAGTTCCTTCACCTCTCTATGCCTCAGTTTCCTCATTTGTAAAATGGGGATGATAGTAATAGTTTCAGAATTGTTGTGAGGTTAAATGAAATGATAAGTATAAAGGCTAGCACTCAATAAATAATGATAATTATACTAATTTTTATTATAGCTATATTAATCTTCACAATTTTGTGGGTTTTTCAGGGAATGTGATGTTATCCCCATTTTATATGTAATGAAATTAAGACCAAGAGAGGATCAGAAGGAAGGAAACTGGTTACCCAAGGTTCTAGGACTAGTAAGTGGCAGGATCAGAACTGAAACCTAGATCTCCAAAGTCTTGTCCACGGAGAGAGCCAGAGAGGAAAGGCTGTTTTACAACCCACCCAGGACACTTCATCCATTTTTTTTTTCTTGATATACGGGATCCTTCAGAAATGATGCCCCTGACTTTGTGTCATGTGGGGTCAAAGAGCTGAGAAGGGCAATGCCGTAGCACAGATATTGTAGAATAGGTAGAGGCCTGTGATACCTCTCATTATACATTAAGTGGTGTAGGAACATTTGTTCCTGCACCAAAGCTAGAGAAATCAAACCCTTATCATGGGAATCTAAAAAAGTCAAACACATAAAAGCAGGGAGTAGAATGGTAGTTTCCAGAGGCTGAGAGGAGGGGAAAGTGGGAGGATGTTGGTCAAAGGGCACAAAATTTCAGTTATTCAGGATGAATAAATTCTAGAGAGCTAATTAATATACAGCATGGTGACGACAGTCAGCCCTCTGTATATGTGGGTTCTGCATCTGTGGATTCAACCAATCCTGGCTTGAAAATATTTGGGAAAAATATTGGAGGGTTGCATCTGTGCTGAACATGTACATACTTTTTTTTATTATTATTTTCTAAACAATATGGTATAACAACTGTTCACATAGTATTTGCATTGTATTAAGTATTATAAGTAATCTAGAGATGATTTAAAGTATACGGAAGTATGTGTGTAGGTTATATGCAAATATGATCCCATTTTATACAAAGGAATTGAGTATCTTTGGACTTTGGTATCCATGGGGAATTCTGGAACCAATATCCCATGGATACTGAGTGGCAACTGTGTAGCTAGGAGTACTGTATTGTACACTTGAAGTTTGCTAAGAGAGTAGTTCTTAAGGTTCTCACCAGACTCACAAAAAATGGTAATTGTGTCAGATGATGGATGTGTTAATTAGCTTGATAGTGGTATTCATTTCACAATGTATCATACATCAAAACATCACATTGCACACCTTTGTCAATTATACCTCAAAAAGCTAGAAAAAAACCTTATATCGGGCCCTAGTCTCTTGATTTTCTTTGCACCCAAGCTGGAAAGGTAGTAGCAAAGGAGGTGGGAGGTATAGAAAAGGTGCAATGACATGGCATGTGTGGTGGTGGTGGTTCTCCCATCAAAATAAGGAACATAAGGACCATTCAGAGCAGTACCGTTCCTGATTAGCTAGAAAGTCCACTACTTTTGAGGATCTGCATTTTTATAAAGCTGCTTTTATTGTTAAGTATTATGTAACAATACTTCAGTGCTAGACATTCATCTCTGAATCTTATCCTTGTGTTCTAGGAGCCTTGTCGACACTGTTTATGCCTTGAAGGATGAGGTTAAGGAACTGAAACAGGTAATAGAACCACTCCCTCTTCCTTTCCACACACCGGTAATGCTGTCAGGAAAGGTCCAGGAGCAAGGTTGTAAGAGGGGCTTTTTATTTTCCTTGTGTCATCAAGGTAAGTTTTGTTGATTTTTCCACATAGCCTTGGGTTTAAATTTCTGAAGCTTGCTTACATTCATATTTAGTGGTTTGCAAATTTAGTTACGACTTTCCTGTTCCCTGCCATCTGCAAACAGACCTTAAGAAAAGACATATCATTCGTGAGTGTGTGTTTGTGGGCTTTCCTGCAGATATAGTCCAGTGCTCCATTGTGCACATTCTACCTTGTGTGCGAGGACTGACTGTACCTGGTGACAGGGTGAGAGCTGGATGGGAGGGGAGAGACCAGAGACTGGAAGACCATTTAGGAAGTTCTTAGAAAACTCAGAGTGAGACATGTCAAAGTCCTGAACTGAGGCAGGCCACTGAGGCCATGGAGGAGGAAGACGAATGTAAAAGGGCTGTACATCACAGAGTTTGAACCTATAGAATATGATCAAGAAAGAGCCAGGGATTAAAGATGGAGCTTCTTCCCTGGATATCTAATTTGATATGGTGGTGCCCTTCACGGAGATCAGGAACCACAGGAGGAGGAGAAGTTTGGAGTGTCAGAGGAGATACTGAGTTCACTTTAGGACCTAATGACTTTGAGATGCTTGTAATGCATCTAGGTGGAAATACCAAACTGGCATTTGGAATTGTAGACCTGGTGCTCAGGAGATGAGATCTGTACCAGAGATATTTGGGAGATGCCTTAATAGATACTTGGGTTGAAAGAGAAGAGAAACTGAGTGGAAAAGGTGTTGAATTAGAAGAGGGCCAGGGCAGGGAAGAAGAACGCAAGAGGCTTGCCTGAGACTGGTAGGAGAATCAAGACGCTGCCTTGTCTTAGATGCTGAGGGAGGGGAGGTTGAGGAATGAAAGCGGGTGGGTGGTGAGGCTGCTGTGAGGATGAGTAGGAGGAGCCCTGGGCAGAGCCCCTTCTGGGTGGTAATCAACATGTCTTTCCCCATTATAGGAGAATAAAAGAATGAAGCAATGCCTGGAAGAAGAATTGAAGTCAAGAAGGGATCTAGAAAAGCTGGTGCGGAGGCTATTGAAGCAAACAGATGAGTGTATTCGAGCTGAGTCCAGTAGCAAGACCTCGATTCTTCCATAATCATCACTGTGCCGCTGGGCAGAGAGTGCCTTCAGGGCATCTTGAAATGTCCCACAGAATGATTCGACTCCATTTGCTTACTTTTGTGGCTTTTATTTTGTGTTTGAATCTCTCTCATTCTCTCTCTCTCCCTGTTTGTGTGTTTGTGTGTGTGTGTGTGTGTGTGTGTGTGTGTGTGTGTGTGAGAGAGAGAGAGAGCGCTTGGGCATTTGTTGTTTGGTTATTAGTTGGTTGTTCATTTTTGTCAGCAGGGGAAAAAGCAGGAGGTGGTGGTAGAAGTGGCCCCAGAATCTTTAACATTCAGTAAGAAAAGGAAAGTCAATGCAGGCAAATGACTTCAAAGGTTTTCAGATGGCTTTCCGCCATTACCCTTGGGTCACATTCTTTGGGCAGGCTGCTGTCGCAAAGTAGCTGACCATGGCTTGTTAAGTGAAAACCCAACTTTCCCGCCAATGCCTTCCTGTACCTCTAAGCCCCACAGTACCTAATTACTGAAGGCAAAGCTTCTTGAGCTATGACACGAGTAGGGTGAAAGATGAACACATTGGCCCAATGACCCAGCTGCCCTTCCCTAGACCATCACGTACCATCCCTCAATCACACTTTTTGTGACTGCCTTATGTTGTCAATAAGACCAAGAAAACTGTAGTACCCTTATTTTTGTCATGTTGATGTACGTTGTAACTCAGTGGGGCAGAAGCTCGGGTCATCCTTGCCAACACGAAATCCATCAGCAAATTGTATTGGACAATCTTCCCCTTCAACAGCAGAGTTGACCATTTCTTCCCAGTGTATGATAGGTTTTTTTCCCAAGCCTTCTGCCTAGTGTGTAAGTTTTCTATTTCCCCAGTGCTTTTAGCCAATCATGCCAAGTGGTGTGTAAACTAGTGTGTATGGGCTTTGCTAATTTTAAAAAAGTGTAGTTAGATTGTGAACAGTTACTTTATCTACATTGCATATTCAAACTGCGACCTTTTGTCCTTCAAAACAATCTTCATCAAAGAGATATCATGCCCTAGTAGATGGCTTTCATTCATTATGTTGCTCTCTTATATATCCTGTGAGAAGTTGTAATATTCATTGGCCACTTTGAGTAGGACTCTACGCCTTATTTGCAGAAATGTGCTGTTGGTCCAGTGTGTATATGCAGAACAAAAGGGCCCCTCTAGTAGCTGTGTGCTGGTTACTAGTGAAGCTGATTATTTGGAACTGGTTTACTCAAGTTACTCATTGAATCAAACCATCAACTTTGTAAGTATCCCAGAAACCAGAACTGTGAGAAACCAACTTCAGAAGAGAGTCACAGAGCAGCGCACATCCAAATCCAGTATAATTGAGAATCGGCCCAAGGCCCTAGGACAGAGCAGCGCAACCTGCCCCTCCCTCCCCCAAAGACAAGGGAAATTTGGCAGGGTGGGGAAGGTCACTGGAAGAGAGAACAAGGGTCAAAGAGCTGATCAAAGTTGTCTTCCAGATTCGTTTGATTGGCGCCTGTAAATGTGGGTTTTGTAAATGTTTAGAAACCAAACTTGAAGCTTGAAACCCCCAGCTTGCTGAGGAGCCCTTTTTCCTTCTGGTACTGAGGGTCTCAAGGTCTCATAGCTATATGGTACGGGGCTGTTGTTTGCTTTTTGCACAGCAGAAATGACACGATCCATAGGAAATGGACTATTCCTGCAGTCCACCATCAGCCAAGCACTTACAGCTGTCATCGGAAGCCGAAGAGTAAAGACAATTTCTAGGAATGACTGTTGTTCTGTTCTTAAGCACAACAGTTTAGATATGACATTCTTCACTTAAAAATTAAAAGCACCACCACCAATAACAACACCAACACAAATCTTCTCATCTGCCCTGCCTGTGGTTAGTCAATGGCTTGCAATAAATGTGCAAACTATATCCATAGGAAACATTTTTGTGATTACAAAATACTTTAGCTGATTGCTGAAAATATTGAAAGGTCTCAATTTTAAAGTGATGTGTACATATGCATGGGACTTGGCCCTTCTGCTGAGAGGCCCTTGGTACTCTGGATAATGAAGCTTGTGCAGAGTGGTATCCGTGCTTACACACTAAATAATAATATAAAGGAAATGAAGCCATGTTAACCTGAGAGCAGTGTCTCCATAGTTGTGTTGTTTACAGTACTCTATAAATGGGTTCCTGTCACCCTGCAATTAAACTGCTGCCCTTAGAGGCCTTTCAGTTCCTTTTCGGTCATGTCCCTTCTTACACAAGCTAAAATTTTCTAACTTGTTTTTATTTTGAAGACTTTTAAAATTGACATTTTCAGTACATAAGAATAAACAGTGCTTTATAAAAATAAGTCCTTTGTTTCTTTTTTTGCTAGCTGGTGTGCAGACAGATCTCTTGTGCTGTGTCAGCTTCCTCTCCCGTTTCCCTCATTAGCTAGTCCACTCTCACTAGGCCCTCTCGCCAGCTTCTACCTCTTTTACTCAGGGCAGATTACATTTGTTCCCTACTTTACAGAGATAATCCATGTCATGAAATAGAACCTTTCTTAACTTTTACACCTATCTTCTTCTGGCCCCAATTTATAAACTACCTATATGCCTTCTCACCATTTTCCTTAGAATATTGGAGAAAGATATATCCATTTTCCTGCTTAAGCTTACCCTTTGATCTTTAGTCTTGTCCCCATCCCACTTTGTATTTTGAAGGATTTTGTCAATCAGTGATAATCCTATATTTTGACCACAGTTGGAATGCTGGTGTCAGCAGTCAGGATGAAAATATTTGCTCCACTTCAAGATAGATGAGCTGGATATTATCTGCTACTCAGCACATTCCTGCCCCTTTTATGTTTCTCCCCCAAAACATAAAGGCCAAAAAATACATTTCCCAGACTCTTTTGCAGCTAGGAAACAATGTGGGTTCTAATAAATTTTCAAACCTTAAGTTAGGCAGAGGCTATCTTCTTGGGGCCTGGTGGCCAGCAGGCAGTTCTAAAGATGTGTTGTGGCTTCTGTACTCCACATTCCATCATGTCTACTCACAGCTTTGTGGGTGAGAGGCTGTAGTAGCAGCAGTAGTGGTAGTAGTAGCAGCAGTGGCTTCCTAACATGTGGATCCCAACTGCAGTGACATGACCTTGAAGCCATTAGTCCAGTGGCTGCTCCTGACTTCCCCTTGACTTCTACTTCTCCAGCCCAATGGTTTTGTAGACACCTAATTACTTTTCTGCCTGTGATATCTTCAGTGGTTTGTTTCTTGCTCTGAACCAGTAGGTATAACATTGTACCTCATATGTGCTAGGCACTGTACTAAGTCATTTACATGGTTAAGCTCAAGTAAGCCTCACAACAACCCTATGAGTTATTCACTGTTGTTGTGTCCATCTTATGAATGGATAGAGACACAGAGATTTTGAACAACATCCTAGTACATGGTGGAGCTGACATTTGAAACCCTGGTCTGTCTGCCTCTAGGATACATGCTGTCTACCACATTTCCTCCTCTGCATTTGGCACCTGCTAACTAAAGCTCCTACCTCAAACATCCACCCTCATGAAGTCACCAGTAAGCTCTTAATTCCAGGAAATGCTTTTCAATGCCCATCTTGACCTCTCTGCAGTATTTGGTCCTTGTCTTCTTGATAAATCTTTCCCTTCCTCAGTTTTCATGATACTGTACTTTCTTCCCATTCATTCAATCATCCCAGTCTCCTTTGTTGGACCTGCCTCCTTTGCCTGTCCCCCAAACATTGCTGATCCTCAACACTCTTTTCCTTGTCTTTTGCATTCTACAGCCTCTTCCCAGACAACCTTGTCTACTCCTATAATTTCATTTATCAAAATGTAAATGAGGCCAAGTGCAGTGACTCACTCCTCTAATCCTAGCACTCTGGGAGGCCAGGGTGGGAGGATTGCTTGAGCTCAGGAGTTTGAGACCAACCTGAGCAAGAGCAAGACACTCGTCTCTATGAAAAATAAAAGCATTAGTCTGGCGTGGTAGCTTGTGCCTGTAGTCCCAGCTACATGGGAGGCTGAGGCAGGAGGATCGCTGGAACCCAGGTGTCTGAGGTTGCAGTGAGCTACGATGATGCCATGGTACTCTAGCCCGGGCAACAGAGCAAGACCCTGTCTCAAAGAAAAAAAATTTCAAATGCCTCCCATGTTCATATTTTTCCGTTCTGACTTTTCTCCTGAGCTCCAAACCCATGGATGCAGTTACTTTCTGGACATCTCAGCTTGGATGTCCTACAGCACCCCAAACTCAACTAGTTCAAAACCTCATCTCTGTCCCCAAACCTGCTCCTCCAATGTTTCCCATCCCAGTGGACAGCAACCATGGCCAGTTAGTTGCCCCAGCCAGAAACTTGAGCATTATCCTTCATTCCATATTCTCCCTCAGCCCTTTATAAATTTATACATTAACCCCTTATAATTCTAGTCATTAAGTCTTACTATTTTAAGTCTACCATATCCCCTGAATTCCTCCTCTCCATCCTCATGGCCATTGCCTAATTTTGGCACTTGTCATCTCTCCCTTGGCATCTCTTTGCTTCTTATGTGGTCATTACCCTGCTGCAGCATTTACACTGGGCTTGGAATGTTTGCACGCCTGTTTTGCAAAAGACTGTGAGCTACTTGAGAACAGGGACTGGATCATATTTATCTCTGTATATTCCAAATTCATAACACAAAACTTTTAACCTCAATCAGTGTTGGATGGGTGGGTGGAGGGAAGAAAAAACCCTTTAACTCCCTCGTAGGAGAAATGTGAATCAAATCTAAGATGTGTTAAAGATTGCATGTTAGACTCCAGAGAAGTCTACAGTCAGAGAGGTACAAGAGATAGGAGTAGATTTGTTACCATAAATTATTGAACTTCAAGTGGGATTACATTAGCAAAAAAAATCCCCATGTGAACTTATAGATAACTCAGTGGAACTTCAAGAAGGAGGAATGGAAAAAATAACTATACATAAATATATATATATATATATATATATATATATATATATATATAAACTGGTTTTCCTGAGAGTTGCTGGATTGCCTATAAAGTTGCTCAGAGGAGTGTGGTATGGGAAGGATGGTTTGTGTGCTGATGTCCCTTAGATTGAGAATGAATGACCATAGTCTTTTAAAGAAACTTTCCTAAATATAGCCCTGCTCAAGCCTACTGAAAAATTGGGCAACCCCAAGTCCCCAGTGGTTAATTGTTTTTGACAATGAAACTATAAAAAAAGATCTTTGCTACATACAGATCTACTCTAATATTATGCATATATCCTTCCATAAGTGAACCTTGCTTTTTCTTTCTTTTTTTGCTTTCACTTTGCCTCACATTGGGTGTGGTCTTTGGTTTTCTACATGGGCAAGTCCTCTCATGTGTACCTGGGTTGCCAGGCATTCTCTTTGGTCTCAGAGGTTTCTACCATTTTAAGATGGCATCTGGAGGTGCGGTGGCTTACGCCTGTAATCCTAGCACTCTGGGAGACCGAGGAGGGAGCATTGCTTCAGCTCAGGAGTTTGAGACCAGCCTGAGCAAGAATGAGACCCCATCTCTACTAAAAATAGAAAAATTAGCCAGGTGTGGTGGCACACCCCTGTCGTCCCAGCTACTTGGGAGCCTAAGGTAGGAGGATTGCTTGAGTTCAGGAGTTTGAGGTTGCTGAGAGCTATGATGATGCCACTGCACTCTAGCCTGGGTGACTGAGTGAGATTCTGTTTCACAAAAACAAAAACAAAAAACAGCATCCTGTCTACTTGCACCATTGGATGCAGATGGGTGTGCTGGGAACCACGTAGTGACCCACCTTAGTGCTTTTCATATGATGATATGCTCCATAGAGCAGACTCTGCTGGGGGACTTTGTGTGGACAATCTCATTGAATCTTTATAAACTCTGCACAGCAGGTATTCTTATTATTCCCACTTTACAGATGAGAACACTGAGGCCTAGAGGAAGTGAAATGACTTGTCTATGATTATAAAGTTGGCTAATAGTGGAGACTAGATTAAGACTATGTTTGTCTGACTACAGACTTAACCACTGCACTACAAGCAGTATTTCTGGTTTTGTTTTTTTGTACAAAGGGGATGTGGTTCACAGAGAAAAGGAACATAAAAATCATACTTAGTTCCGTGTTTCTGTGTCTCAAAATACTTCAGACTGCTTTAAAAGCCTAAGCCAGTGCAACTCCCAACACAGTGGCATTAAGCCTTGTGGACATAGTAGCATGTAGTGCAAAATGAGTTGTCTCCTGAAGCCCAAGCGTCTACATGTTGTTTCCCTTTAAGTGGTGGTGCCCCTGTATTGATAGCTTGCTAGAGCACATTGTTTGCATTCTGTAGTCATTTGCTTCCTATCAAGTAAAGAGACAGTAATATTTTATCTTTTGTTCATTTCTCTTTATCTAGAAATAAAAATTATTGGGTATTTCAAACGTTCCTCCTTTCCTTAGATAGAATGCAGAAGTGATATGTTTATAAAAATGGAACTAAATTAGATAATTTATAACCAGACTATTACAGATAGATCAGAAAAGTACTCAAGTCTTTATCATTTATTGAAATAACTTTAAAAATGTTCAAGTGAAGCTTGGAGCAAATATCATGTACTATTTTATAAACTATTGATAAATGTAGTATAATAAAAACATATTATCTATCTTTATCTACAGTATAATCTTCAGTCATACTCTACTCCATGAATGTATTTTTACCATCTAGAGATTTTTGACATAATAAAGATTTTTTCAGTATTGCAAATTTTTGCTTCAACCAACACACAGAATTATCTCATGGACTATTGAGTTATAAGCAGCTACATTTATTCATTCATCTATTCCTTCATGCAATGAACAAAGGGCCAATTCTATGCCAGGCCTAGTGGTAGATGCTGAAGTTACTATGGTGAATAGAATAAGGTCTTGGTCCTCAAGAAACTCACAGCATAGTAGGGAAAACGTCAACCATAAGTGCTGTGAAGCACTCGCTAAATGCAGGGTGCAGTGGGGGAAGGGAATGGGACACACAAGAAGAAAAAACAGCACGCCTGGGGCCTAAGGCATGTTTGAAACTTTGCTGAGAGGAACTGAGGGCTAGAACTTAAGAGACTGAGAGAGGGATTGGCAAGAGATGAAATAAGTTAATTATTTCAGTCTTTATTCTAAGGTCCATAAGAAACAGGGGAGTGGGGAAATCAGAATTGTGTTTAAGAATTCCACTCTGGCTATGCATGGAGAATGGATGGAAGAAAACAAGAGAGGAGACAGCGAGTCTGGGAGGCTGCTGTACTATTTCAGAAGAGAGATAATGACAGTCTAGACTAGGATACTGGCAGTAGAGATAGAAAGAAGTAGATTAATTTAAGAGTTAAGAGATAGGCTTGATGGGTATAAGCTGGTGGGATTGGACATGGGCAGTGAAGGCAGTGAGAAGCCAAGCCAAGTTTCTGGCCTGGGAAGCAGGATAGATGAGGACACCATTGACTGGAAAAGGAAACACTAAAAATAGATCCCATCATGTGTGGAACAATATTAAGAACTAACTCCATTCGGATGCATTGGGTTTGAGAACAAGGCCCACCATTTGGAGATGCAGGCAAACTGTAGGGGTCAGGTGAGAACTAAAGGAATGGCATTAGTAGCATGAAGTAGCTACAAGGTTAAAACCATGAGCCCAAGGGAGACAGTCCATAGTGAGCACGTAGGACAGGAGGAGAAAGGGTAAAGGATCTGGAGTCCTTTGGATGGGCACATTGACATCATGAGGAAGCAGCCTGAGAGGGTGAAGGCAGTTGGCTATTGTGAGGTTGAAGCTTAGGGGAGAGGTCTGCACTGGAGCCATGGGAGGTGGCATTTAGAGGGCAGTAGAAACCATGGGGAGGAGATAGCCTAGGAAATGTAGAGTGTTTTTGTATTAATAGCATCACTTCTCGTAACAGATAGGGTTTGCAATTTGGTTACTAGAGGTAGAAATAATCTGGAAGATGATGATTTTCAAAGAAGAAAGCAGGGTGAAATGCAGGGGCAATGTTTAACCCATAAGAGGGCATGATTATGGGAAGATTATAAAAAATTTGTCCAGGTAGACATAGATTCCCTTCTGACAAACACTACTAAAGGGGTGATGACTCTTGCCCACCCCATTGTCTCACCCAGGCAAGTTGGGTAAGTATGGTGATGCTGCAAAGTGGGCACTCAGCCACTGTAAGGTAGGGAGGGCTGTGGCCTATGTATTGTACCTCTCTCTCTTGACTGGGCCTGGAATCCTGGCCTTCCTAAGGGAGGCCTACACCTGTGACAATATCATGTCTCCTCAGCTGCCATGGCCACTGCCCCACTTCCTTCAAGTGTCCCATGCAGATGTTAACATTGCAGAAGGATCTTTGCTTCTGGAGGACAAGATAACAGTATGGAGATATCCCTAGTGAGTCCCTGAATCAACGAATGTCATCCTGCTTGTGCTAAAGTTCTCTCATTGAAGAAAGTACACAGCCAAGCATGTTTGTCTGGCATGATTTCAGCTTTGTGTTGGATGTGCATGCTCCAAGGTCTTCAGAGTCACTCAGCCAAAGAAGGACCGTGCTATCCATGGGACTGAAGAGCAAGGACAGTGGCCATGAGCTGGCCTCACCCTTTCTCACCTCTATAGTAATATTTTCTTTTGGATGAACATGTGGTGTTTTCCTTAAGCAAAGCACTCTACCAGTAAAGATGAAGATGCCACTCTGGGTTTCTTACCTGAATCATTCCTTTATTGGAGGTGACAAGTAATGGCTCCATTGGCTTCCATGGAAGACTGTGGGGCCAATACTTTCCCTCAGGTTGTCCCAGCTCCATTTCCTCTTGCCTAAGGTGGAACTACCTAGACAGCTATTAAAAAGATACACTACTGCTTCTTACTGAAGCTCTCTACCTCCCTGCCACACTTAGCTGTGATTAACCAAGAAAAAAAAAAATATCTCCTATCTCCTGCAACCTTTTCAGAGCAAGCTGGAAATAGAGACCCAGATTGCTTTGCACTGAACAGGCTAACATGCCATCCATAAAAGGCTATCTCAGACTTCTGGAAAGTGTGCAGACGCCAAGACGTTTTGTGGTGTAAGTAGCTTGAGAACCAAGTCTACTAAAACAGCACAAAGGCTGGGAAAATTCCCTCCAGGTGCTTCTTCTTGGCCCAACCTGACTGAAGGCATCAGGTATTAAACTACGACAATAATGTTAAGGGATCTTTATTATTCAAAAAATAAATAACAAGATAATTACAAGTTCATTCTTGAAACAATAGAGACTACAGGTAGATATAATAGACTTCCTTTAAATACAGTCATTTTTTGATGATGAGTGGCCAGGCTTGGGCTGCCCCCCGCCCCATCTACAGTGGGACAAAGTGGAAAGAAAATAACTAGTTAGCAATGACTTGACTCTGTGTGTGTGTGTCTGTGTGTGTGTGTGTCTCTGTGTGTGTGTGTGTGTGTGTGAGAGAGAGAGAGAGAGAGAGAGAGAGAGAGAGAGAGAAAGAGAGAGAGACTGAAAAAGAGAGATTGGGAGAGAGAGATTGAGAGGAGCGAAAGTGAGAGAGACTGAAAGAGAGATGGAGAGAGATTGAACGAGAATGAACGACTGTCAGGGTGGGTGGCGGGGGCAGGGTTTTCAGTTCTCCACTGCACTACACGATCTAGAGCCTGGCCCCCTCCATCAGAGCTGCAGGAGCCCAGAGTCAACCCTAACTGAATGTGGGCTGAGCCTGCCCATTTCCCTTCTGCATCCTCACTGATAAATCAAATATATTGTCCCCTGAAAGACGCTGCATGCAAAGAAACAAAACTGAACTTGGCTAATTATCTGCTGTTTCCTCAGAATTCAGTCTGTGCATAATGGCCTTGTGTTTTCATAGGACTCTCTGGATGTCTGTATCAGTGGGGTTGCTGCTTCAGAATATAAGCTCTTATGGAGCAGGGCCTGTTTCCGGTTTCCCGTGCCCTGTAATTCACTTATTACAGCCCGACGTGCCCTGGGTGTATAATAAATAGTTCTCCATGAGGAGGATCCTAGGGTTATAAATAGGCAGTTCAGCAGGGCGTGGTGTTAACTGCTGTGCTGCAAGGTTATACTGTTCAGAGTTTGAGTAGGCCAAAGGACGTGAAGCCAGTCCCGTGGCTCACTTGGCTTGGATCAGTCACATTGACAAACACCGAAGCACCCGCTTGCAATTCAAACACTCCTCCCAAGTGGATGGATTGCTGCTGACAAGATTTGGAGGAACTGTGGGTATTTGCCGCTCTGAGTAAGATTCTCTCAGATCCACCCGTGGACCTCAGGCAGAGGCTGGCTATAAATGGAGCTTGACTCGAAGCTTCCTGGTTGGAGCAGAAGGTGACTTGGGTATAGATGTAATAGAGTCCTTGTCTTTTAACGGTGAGCTGTTTCCCATTTTCAAGAGTTACCAAGTTGTTGCTCATGGTGTAGTATCCTTTTTCAGCCCACTGTAGAACTGTTACAAAGAGGAGAAAAATTCATGATGATTTGAAACACAGCATGGCTCACATTCTAATAGAAAATGTAGCTTAATGTTAGATACTGGCTTTGTAAAGGAATGGATTCTCACAGCCCCTTCCAGCCCTCAGAGTCTACGCAGGAGTTATGGATAACAAATCAGCATGGGCTTCAGAGTCAAACAGAGAGGGTTCCAACCCAGGCTTTATCCAAGCTTGGGCAAGTCACTTAATCTTCCTGAGCTCCAGTTCCTCATCTGCAACCTGGGGCTAATATTAGAGTGTAATTTAAAGACTTGTGGAGATTAAACAAAGTAACACATCACAGTGAGTTTCCTTCTCTCTTTAGGGTTCTTAAAGACAATTTGCCCTTGAAATTTATGATGCAAATGATTTCAAAATTCCATATGATCAATTATGCATACCAAATTATTCAGACAAAATCCCCACTAATATTAACATGGATACATTGCTTGCTTTGAATTTTACAAAGGCAAAGAGTTGTCAGTCTACCTAGCTCAGCCTCAGCAGAGAAAAGACCCCAGTTGTTCCTACCTAATCACGCTGTTGCAAACCCGACCTGCCTCCCACAGCAAGGACTAAAATTAGGCAAGGAAGTATGAAAATAAACTGTGTGTTCACTTCGCTGTGTGTTTTGATCTCCCATTGTAGTGGGCGCCACCAACTCGAAAGTACCTGTATTCTTGTGGCTAAGCAGAGTACCCACCAACAGTGTGCCATTTTCTCGGCTGAGATGTTGAGTGGGTTCAAAGTAGTGTGTGCACCCGATTTCAAATCTCAGCTCTCACAGAGAGTTAGGAGGAGTGATGGGGGAAAAGTGAAAGTACTGAGAAGCTTTTAAAAAATAATTCTTATTTGGTGGTCTTAGGCCTATCAGGGCACAAGATCTGACCCGCTTAGACTCACTCATCCTTTAGTAATAGGGAGGCATTCCCGAATGCCTGAAATATTTGGGCCCTCTAGGCCATTCCAGAAATAATGCTTCATTATATTTCCTTTTTGGACCATTTAAGGAAAAAAAAAGGCAATTTCTCTATCTTTTAGTCCACTAAATTTATTTTGGTATTTCTTTACCTAATTTTAGTCTTTGCTGTGGGATTTAAGGCAAGTTTGGAGCAGCACGGCCAAGTACAAGTAATAGGTTTGTGACTGGAGTGTGGGAGGAATGTCACTGTCTTCCCCTCCGGTCCCCTGCAGACCTACTGTAATGCAGACTGTTAAGATATTGTAGGATTGATACCAGTCATGAGCCTTTGGGGAGAATGAAATATATTCAAGGGCGAGGATTTAGCTATAGATGGACAAAGACCAGTGGGAAGCTATTCTTCTAGGAGGTTTCTCCGTTGCTGTCATCCAATCCAAAAGAGAGAAGGTGTCATGTGGATGGCCACCCCGGACACAGCAATATAGTTGTGATGTTCTCCCGTAAGTATATTTTCTGATAAATAGGTACTTGACAGAATTGTTAAATATTGTGGGAATAACCTATATTAATGAGGGAGCTTATATGTCTCTTTTGACATCTAAACCACAGTGCAGTAGACAAAGTAGTAGCACCTTGCATTCGTATAGCACTTGATAGCATAATTTTCTGCCACATCAGCTGATTTGATGCTCAAAGCCACTCTGTGGAGTGAGGTAGGAAACTGCTGTGTAGGTAAAGGGATTTCCCTAAGGTCACCCAGCAGGTAGTGGTCATGATTCTTGAACCCCGGTGCTCCTATCCAGTGTTCTATTCCCATACCATGATCTGTGATAACTATGCATGTGTTGTACCCACTGAGAAGCCCAAGCCACCTCAGGAATGGGATAGGTGGTGTCTTTCCCTCTCTTTCCCTCTCTGTCTCTCTCTCCCCTCCCCGTGTGTGTGTGTTTGTGTGTGTGTGTAGTTCTAAATATACACAAACTGTTTAGAACTCCATTCCAGAGCACTCTGCTGAATTTTTCAAAGACTGCTCTGATGCTCTTGCCTTTGTGTCGATGGGGAACTTTATGTTACCGTGCATGTTTCCATCCATTTATCAGATGCGACACATTCTCCAGCACCAGCTATCACAAGGTACAGATTTGGGAAAAAAAAATCTAAGGGCTAGAATGGTAGCAGAACGTATATGGAAATAAAATTGATCAAAGTTGAAAAGATCACAGCGTGTCGTCTGTTGTTACTTCATTGGAAAATCTAACGTCTTGGCACCTATTGATCTTTACTGAATGATTTTACCTTTAATTTCCCTGAAGTTGGCCCCAGTGAGGCTGGGCTTAATCATACAGGGATTGACAGATGGCAGGAAGTACCCCTTGAGGCCCATTTCCACACAGTAAAGAGGGGTGAGAAAGGATGCTCCCAGTCATGAGGTCACTACCTGCCATCTCTTCCATGTTGTCAGAATAATGGTCTCTCCACCCAGTAATTCATCATTTAAAATCAGCCATTGAGCAAGAACATAATGAGAACATCAGGATTGCGTCCCACTTCCTTTTGTCCCTCTAAGTCCCATCTGTGCACTTGAGCTCACTTTGAAGACAAACGAGAACATATGAGAGCTGTATGGGTAGGTTTGCAAATTGGGCCCCAGAGGAAGACAGGAGCCTAGTCATTAGGCCGCACTGCTTGGGCATCCCAACCTTCCCCCTTGGGTGGCTAGCATTCAGATGCTATGGGACTTACCAGATGCTGTTTTGCCACTGGCCTCACTTATGACATGTGCTGCAATTTGAGGATTTTGATCACCTGAAATGAAACCAAAACCAAACTGTCATGCCAGAGTAATACAAAATTGCCCACAGAAGTGTTTAGTCAAGTTCTACAAGTGTGTGTGCTAGAGACTGTGCTAAAGTAGGTTACATGAAAGGAAGGATGAAACGATCTGAAATCCCTCTCAGTGAAGGAAAAGTTGGTTTCTAATATCTTAATAATTGAATTGGCTGTTTCCATCTACCCCATTCTCCTAGTAGTTGATCAATATTGATTTCCATTTTACATAGATTGGCACAGGCTGAAAATACTGGTCTTCATTAAACATACCTTGAATCTTGCTTTTAATAACAGTTCCTATACATTGGGGTCTCAGTGGGCCCCAAGATTGTGTCTGCACACTTAGTAACATGCTTATGGTGTCTGATTTGGTCAAGCAACTGGCCGAACTATTGTGTCTATCTCTAATTGTTTTTCATGTAAAAGGATTGCTTCTTAATAAGTGCACAGGCTATGTGGTAATTTCTTTTTTTCCAGTTATGAGCCTGGTGCTGGGCACTTTGTAGATGCCCTATAAATGTTGAGTCAAATTGCATGACCTAAACAACCAGTTTGGTTAAGTTTATTATTTTCTTGAAGACTGCTAGGCAGCACCCACATGAACTATTTCCTGAAATTTCACTGTAATTAACAGGCAGCATGGTATCACTCAACATATCTTGCAGTCATTCTGAAGACAACATCTTCATGGAAGTCAGATGACTCTTTAGCTTTCAGACCAATAATTAAGGCAAGCTCTGAGTACTTTCTTTGTCTCAGAAAATAGTATCTATATCTCTGCACATATGTATTTCTTTTGTGTATTAGAATTGCAGAAGTCATAGCATCAAGTTCACCAACTTCGTGACATAATAGTCTCTCTAACAACACCCCCTCTTTCCCCTACTCCTTATTGTGTTTTATGGGGTGCCATACTCTAAAAGGAACAGGGAAACGTTAGTGTGTCTGGAAAAGTAGGTAACTGGGAGAGAAAAAGGCCTTGAAAGAGTCATAGGAGGAACAGTGGAAGACATCAGTGATCTTTAGCCTAGAGAAGAGAAAGCTCTGTCAAGGCTCAGGGGCCATAGTTGTTGTCTTCCATATCTGGATAGCTGCTGTGTATGAAAGGAATTATACTTTGTTAAGCATGGCTCTGAAGAGCAGAACTGGGACTAGTGAGTGGAGATTACAGGAACAAATTTTGAATCAAGAGGAGGAAAGACTTCTCTTGAGTAGTATAGTAATCTTACTATAATTGTTAGAGCCATTCAAAGATGGACCAGGTTGCCTTATGAGGTAGAAGATACCTCATCCCTAGACATGTTTTATCAGAAGCCCGATACTCAGTGTTGTTGTGAAGGAGATTCGTGTTCTGGATTTGAGAACCATCAAGGTCCCTTCCAATCCTGAGATGTTCAAGCTTTAACATCAAGAATAGGGCAAAGAGTAGAACATTGTTACACTGTCACTCCTTGATCCCAGAGGCTCCACCAGCCACTGTCACCCATGAAAAACTGTTATCATTGAGTGATGAACACCACTGCTACCAAATGATGACTTTCCTGTCACCTCATCCTCCGTAGGTGGTAACAGGCTGTATGGTTGTTTGGATTAAGGTATTGAACGTAATGAGATTCCTTCAGGCTTGGTATTGTCAGCATGAAAGGAACATAGTCTTCCCCATAAATATGTACATACAAAGCCTTTCCAAACCATAGGGACCAGAAAAGGTGTCAATGTGACAGTTGTGTCCATGTTTAATTTCCAGGGCTAAAAGTTCCCTGATTCAACATTGGGTTGTTCAATATGGTCAGTCTTTAGACTTCCTTTTAGTTTTTAAGCATTCATAGAAATTGGTAAATGGCAACTCACCTTTTTGCATTTCATAGCTGTTTTCTTTCTTCTTCTCTTTGTTTAGGATTATTTCCTGAAAGAAGAATCATTACAAAAGGTCATTTTGACAGGGGCTCTGCTGTGGGGTTGTAAAGGTATCATTCATTTGGCATCTGTCATTACTCTGTTGCCTATTTCTGGTGAGGATTATCATATAGACTCAGATCCTGTCATTAATTCCATCATACCGATTGGGAGCCATGGCTCTGACAGATAAGCCGACAGCCCAGAAAACCCAGGGGAGAATCTGGAAGAAAAATCTAGGCCTTATTATCTCCATTCCAGTGCTCTCTCCAGACCAGAGGCTGCGATAGTGACTCATCCTGTGACCCTGACCTCCCTGGCTTTGACAGGTATTGACAAATAATGTTGAATGGAGAGATGATCCTTCCCTGGGAACTGTAGGGGATATTATTCAACATAAAGCATGATGTGTATCTATTAGAATAAAATTGTTCTGAAGTCTTGTAGGAAAAGGTAATAGTAAGTTTGACCTTGGGAGAGAAAACACAGACCATGGAAAGACCCTCAGACATTTTTAATTTTGTTTTCACTTTCAATGGGTGGAAGAGATTCTCTTGTTGATGGTTGCTTTGTATAGCCTGAATTCATTTAGAATAATCAGCATTTAGGAAACACATCTCCCAATGCTGCTGATGTTCAAAGGCAAATGTGACACTTCTTAAAAGATTTCTTTTCACTTACGAACTGAAGGAAGGCTAGAGGTACTTACAGTAGCTAACAGCGACTTCCATTAACATAGGTTGGAAGGTAATAAAAGCCATTGCTGCCATTTTAAAGAGACTGAACAAAAGGCCTGGAGGGCTTAAGTGGACAGTATGAGGTCACCCAAAAAGGGTGAGGCTTAAACCAAGAGAAGCAACTGTGAGATCACATTCACAGGCTGGGCTCAGCTCATTCCATCTCTCTATCTTCAGAACACAAAAGAGCAAGACAGTAGCATTTCTACATCTTGTGATAATCAAAGCCCTGTGCTCCTTCTCACTCCCAAAATTGATTGTCTATAGGACCCTTGCTTTTCCTTCCTCTCCGCAAAGGATTTGTATTGTCACTGTTGAGTGTCTTGCTGTAGGCTCAGCTCAGTCACCAGATATGAGGGTGTAGGTCACAGAGCCCCAAGGGGAACCTGAGCCTCGGAACTCTCACATGGGCCTCAGAGCTACAACTTTCCATTTGAGCTAAGATGCGGCACTATGAAGACACGGCGACAGGAAAATGTTTGTGAGATCACGAGTAAACAAATGACTATTTAGTGTCTCTTCAAAAACTGGAGTGTGATGATTGAGGTTGAGATACTATTAGGCTAGGTGGCTTCATTGGTGTCACAACCTGGCCAAGATGAAAATGTGAAGTCAGCAAAGCATGTCTTTTATGAGTCCAGCCTTGCCTTTCTGTGAACTTTCCCCCAGCTACACTCCCCGGAGCCTTTTTTATTTTTCTTGCTTCACTCCCCATCTCAACTGAAATACTAAAATAAACTTTCAGAAAATCTGGGATTGAGTATTTCTCTTTTAGTAGGAACTCTATGTGGCAGGTATGAACAGATTGCCCTTTATTTCCAAAAAGGAAATGTGTTGACCCTCTCAAAGGCATCTCAGGCATCAGCGGGCAGATAATCTTGCAACTGATCATTCCAGCAGGAGGTAGGGTCGCTAGTAAGTGTTAATGTGAAATTATGCCATTCAAAATGATGCCTCCGTTTAGTCTAACATGAGCCTGAATCCCGTCTCCCCCCCAAAGTGACAGCTTGGTGGCTCCTGCTTCAGAAGAAAATGAGAGCCTTGTCACTAGAGGTGTTCAAACAGAGATTGGGGGCCACTTGGTAGGGATGGTGGAGAAAACGACTGTAGTTCTGGATTGAGAATTGGATCTGTGACTTCTAAGACTCTGTCAAGCCCTATGATTCTAAGGTTTCAAATGCAAACTTGAAGTTGCTCTGGACTAGCCAGCCTGTGGCCCAGAAAGAAAGCCTGCTAACATTAGCTGAGAAAATACAAGTCCAATCTGGGGCTTTCCGGTTGTTGGCTTATTGGGTTAAAATAAAAAGTCTAAAATATTGTTTTAGAGTGAGAAATTCTGGAGAATGGGTATTGGAAAGGGGGTCAGTCATTGCAGGAGGATTGGGTAGCTAGAAGACTTTGTACCTAACCATTGTGCATATTCTAGGTACAGATGGCATTGAGTAGGGTTCCACGTCTGCTTCAGTAGAAGCAAGGGGTCTCCTTAGTCATATGTAAGGAGGAGATCCCTGGGGCCCCAGTTGTCATGCGTGAGGAGGTCTACTCTTTTAGAATATGAAACTTTGGAGCTGTCACTTTTTCCATACAAGCATAATCCAGGAGACCAAACTGACCATTTTTCTTACTCCTACCCTGAGTAGCTGATTTTGGAAGCTTTACCTATCCAGCCTGAAATAAAGACTCAAGAAACTGGCGGTTCAACTGTAAAATGCTCAGTAAGAAAGAGAGGGAGGGAAAAAACCAACAAGCCGCTCTCACTACTACCGGAGGACACTGAAGGCTGATCACATAATTACAGAATATCAGAGCTGCCCTTACAGATAATCTCAGTCCTCTCATGTTATAGATGAAAAAACTGAGGCCCAGAGAGGTGAAGTCATTTACTTAAGGTCACACAGCCAAGCACATTCAATATGCTATTTGGATTATTAACTATTGATTTGAAAGTGCCTTTATTCATATTTAAATTTATAACACCTTCTAATACCCTGTAACATCAGCCAGATCCTTGAGGAACCTGAGAAACTCAAATCATTTCCCGAGCTGGCCAGTCTTGCAAATAAAGGGTTAGGAGTTTCACCTGAAACCAAGATTAGTGCAAAGAAGCTGAAAGCCAGTCGTGGATTTGAACTGCATTCTGATCCCCGTAGGTGACTGAGGAATAAGCTGTTAGAGTCTTTACTATTGGATTAAAATACACATGAGTGACAGTACAGGACGACAGGAATAAGCTCTGAAATAAGCTTTTAAGCCCTTTAATGCCTGCATTAAATTACACATCATCTACTTGTGAGAACTAATTCCTGTTGGTTTATCCAGATCCCCAACCACCTGGCACAGAGCTGACCTCAACGTTGAGTGCTGCCTCCTAGACATGGCCCCCACATGAGCTGAGGGCCAAGGGTATTTGGCTCAGTGTTCTGAGAGGGAAATGGGTAGAAAGAATTCTTGATGTTCTGAAAGAGCCCCTGGACCTCATGTCTGTGATGACGGAATTAATGCAAAGGTTCTAAAAATTCTTGTTTTAGGTACCCATTATACCTGCAATGACTTCATGCTAGCTACCAGCCTGGTGGGCTAGAAGGCTTCAAACCCTTCCTGCTTCTGGTCATGACTGGTCCTAGAGTGCACTGGCTTCATGAGCAAATGATATTATATGGGGTCTGGTTTGAGCGGCACTGAGAATGTCCGTTATCTATACCTTGCACCTCTCTCCACAGTAAAAGGGAAAGATCTCACTTTCAGGGCACCTGAAACTCCATTATCAGAGAAGCACAGGAGACTGTTATCAGTCTGCAGGAGACCCTTCACTGTGACCTGCCAGCTGCCAATGCTACCCTGGGAAGTGGGGATCAGACCATGGATCTACAGTGGGAAGGCATCAAGGTTTGGAAGGGGAGATACAGAAATGCTAAAAGTAAACTGGGTATACTTCATACTTCATTTGCCCAGTGGTAGCTGCATATGTGATCTCACATGTGTGAATGTGCCCATGAGAGTGTGTGTTTCCCCCCAGATAGGGCCTTTTTTGTTCTTCTCAAGTGGGAATGTGCACATTTCCAACTTTGTTTTCCCTTGTAAACATAGGATTTTGGCTTCTTTTTTGCTTTTTTTGATGCACACATTCATACATACCCCCATACCCATGCATGTAAGTATCCCTGTATGCATGTATAAATACATGTATGTATGTATGTGCATATGTGTATGCATATAACCAATGTTTAGACTTTTACATTGTTGGATTTCAGTTTCCCAACCTAGCCAATGCAGGAAAACATTTCAACGACAATTTTACCAATAACTAAGCTCCTTACCTTGACAAAGCCTTCAAACTGGCTTCTAATCTCTTCACAGTTCAGCAAGGATAAGGACCCTTCTCCTTTGTTGCATCTCTGTATTGTTTTCATGAATACAAAATCCTCATGAAGACTCCTTTCATCTTCTATCTATTTTGAAATAACAGGAATATGAGAAATGTCATTCTGAAGGAGAATGCAGCTAATGACATCTGCTTCCGTATTCACTTCCACAGCGTCAACAACAAGAGGGCTTTGGGGGCATAAATGGGGAATAATGAGTCGTTATACTGATGTGTTGCTATTTGGTATTTGCAGTTTAAAAAAATCTATAAAAGCTGGCAATTAAGATGTCATATGTGAAATTCTAGGTAGAAATCACAGCTATTCTAATAAGCTTTCATCAAAAAATGTACATTTCCAACATAATTTTTAGCAATATTCTATAATTGTCATATTTCCCATTGCTCCAGTAATAATTGGTCATTATAAACATCAGCCTATAAAATAGTTTTCTGCTGAGCTAATTTGCCCACTTCATTATAGCGTTTGTGATGCAGTGCTTTTAAAAACAGAAGTTAATTTGCAATGTGTGTCAATTAACTTGAGTTCTAATTACATCTCTCTCCCTTTTTAACTTTAGTATTTGTAGAAAACATTTGCATTTTTAAAGACATCATCTTTTATCCCCAGAGTTAACGAGATATTTTATTTTCCCTTGTCTTAGAATAATTACATGTATGCCTCACTCACATTATTAACTAATTCTGTACCATTTTCTTGTTTTAACAGTAAATTTTTTTAGATTCAAAACAAGATCCAGTTAGCCGGCGGCTTTTGCTGTCATTAAGAGCACATCTAAATACAATGGTAAATTTGAGACTACTTAGGTCACTCTTTCCCCTTTAGAGGCTAGGCCTCTAATGTCCAGGCATTTGATTGACAGAGCACACCATGCCAAAAACAAACAAACAAGCAACCTGACCAGAACCCCCCTCTTTTCTCAGCAGTAAAACCTAAAATTTGGGTAACCTAGTGAATCGCTTCAACCTTCACTGGCTCACCTTATCCTCACAGAAAACAGACCTTAATTCTAGGTCCGCATCCCAAGAGAGGACACCCAAGCATCCCTGAGAAAAATGCAGCCATCCAGATGCCGTCCAGCCACAGTTCCCATATTCAGAATTTTAGGAACAGCCAGATAATTGATCAATTTTCTCCTTTACATCTATGATTGATATTTTGTCAATACAGCCAATAATGCCCCTCAGTGGAAGCGAATAAATACATGGAAACAAAATAAATCCTGATGGTTTTTTCCTAAGAATGCAAAACAACCTACTAAGTTACTCTATTCTTTTGTTCCTGTAAGTCCAACCGTTTAAGAATGTAAAACATCTCAAAGGGAAACTGAGCATCTTGCAACTACAATCAGTGCTTGAAGAATTATAAACTGAACATCACTTGTCCTAAAAGACTGCAAAATCTGGGACTTATTCATGTGTATGCTAATCTGAAGCACTATTAAATTTCAGACCAAATTGATGCTCTCCTTCCCTAGTTGGAAATTTAAAATAAAAAAGTTGTCTCCATCAGAAAAAAAAATAGTTTACTTTTTAAGCAAAACGTTAGCAAATAATGATAGCTAATGCCCATGTAGTGCTTACTATGTGCCAGGCACAGTTCTAAGCTGTTTACAAGGCTAAACTCACATAATCTATGAGATGGGTCCCATTACCATCCCCATTTCTCAAAGGTGGAGACTGAGGCATAGAAATATAAAGTAACTTGCCCCAGAATTGTCCAGCTGGTAGGAACAGCGCTAAGATTTGAACCCAGGCAGTCTGACTTGAGATCCCAAGATCTTAACCAGAGACAAGAATATGAGACTTCACTGACTAGACAGCTAACCATAAGAGCATTCATCTATTTGGGTTTCTGCCATCGTCCATCATTTGGGTAGCACTAAAAAATAAACCAACTCACAAATCAATAAGAACCCCAAATTTAGTTAATAAAGGCTTGTGGTTCATCTTACCTTGTCCAACCTTCTATGAAGATATACAGCAAAAAATGCTGAGCCAATCATCTGGGTGATAAGAAAAATAGTAAGTAAATACATAAAAATTTTCATGCTGGCGGGCTGTCCAGTGGCCACAGATCGGGGCGAAGTTTGGCTGTATGTTTCAATCATGCTGTGTTGAAGTTGAAATGGTATCTTCTGCCTAAGAAGGTGGCAGAGGCAGCATGAGAAGACTGTCAAGGTGGCCGCCTTGCTCGGGATTAGTTAAGAGCACACAATCGTCGCAGCCCACACTTCCTGGAAAATGTGCTTCGTAGTCTTCTCTCCCAGCAAAAAAGTTACGTAAAGGTTTTTTTTTTTTTTTTTTTTTAAGTTATACTCAAATCATTCACTTCCAGGCTTTCCTTTTTGTTAGTAAAGAAGAAACAAGTTTCTTCTTCCATATATTCATTCTTGCCTTGAAATGTCATAGACTTCTTAACAGACAATGGCAGTATTTTCCTATCGCTGTCTAACTTTTTGGGTTCACTGGTTTCAAGGAAAGTGACAAATTCATCCACCAGCAACAGACTCATTTCAATTTCAATCTTACTAATATAAAGCAGGAATCTGGTATATGAGGAAAGAAACACATGTCAACAAAAGTTTGGATTGATTTTATGACTGGTGTGGCACTAGCTAATTGCTTCTCAAGACCTGACTTCTTTACTTTTTAAACTCAATGAAATCCTGGCAGCTTTTCAGGTCAAGTCTACATGGCATAAAGCAAAAAAGAGTGCTGACAGTTATTAAATAAAATTTAGCTGGAAAGATAGTGCAAGAAAAATAAATTTCTCAAAGGCTAAGATAGGTAGGGTCTTGTGGGAAATCAGGCCAAGACTCTGGGATTGAAGTTAAAGTAGAAACATTGGCTTGGCTTAGCCAAGGTGCCTGTCTACACTGTTCTAATCCATCAGATAATTGCTGATGTTGATATAATGGTTCAGAATAGGGAAAAGAGGTTGCAGTTTAGAGACCTGGATTGTAGTCCTCACTCTACCAATAAATTGCTATGGACCTTGGGCAAATCACCTCTTTAGCCCTGTTTTCTCACACCTGAAGGAGACAGTTGCATCTGTCTTGCTTATGCCTTTTCTGTAGGTTGTTGTGAGGATTGAATAAAGACGTGCACAAAAGAGATTTGAAATGTGTTAAGCAACAGACAACTCCCATTCCCAATTTTAGGAACTTGTTTAGCTCAACGCATGAGTTTTCCAAATAATTGCCAACTCCTTACATACTAGTAAAAAACAAACAAACAATAACAGCATCAAAAATACCTAAAGTTTTGACAATGAATTGAATCATTGAGGTGTGTAGGAGTACACATTTATGAATGGCCTTTGAATCATCTTATCAGATTGTCTTCAGACTAAAAGCAGCTGTGGAAATCCCTACCCCACATCCCAACCTGGTCTGAAAACCATGATAAAACTGCTTTGGTGATTCCTATAGAATTGTTTTGAGAGACAAATAGGAAACATAAAAACTGCTCTGATAGGCATGCTGTCTGTATAGCTAGCACCTGCTTTCTTCCCCTCCCACGCCCCAGCATCCTGTCCTGGGCCCAGATCTGTGTAGCTTTTCACTACATCTGCCAAGTAGGTGGCTTTAGTGCACGTGATGAAGCCTCAGTCAAGTCAGAGGCTTTAGTTCTTAGACAAATAACCTTAGTTCCACTGAAGGAAAATTAGCATGAGAGCCAAAATGGACTCAAGGACTTCTCCAAGGCCAGTTTCATACAATTACAGAATGTCAGAGCCGCAATGGCCCTGTGATCAGCTGAGCCAACCCCAGAGGGAGAAGATGCTCAAGGGACCATGGAGAGAGATGTAGACAATGGCAGGATTTGGTCATGTGACCAACTTCAAGAAAGAGTCGTCGTCCAACCCCTCTGCCTCTACTTCTTCATCTCCAGCCTTCTGCAGTCTGGCTTCTGCCCACAGTATTCCCCTGACCTTGCCTCACACCATTATTAGCTCAATAATAGCTGTGGTTGGATACTTTTTAGAGTTTGTTTTTAGAGACCTCTCTATTATTCTGTTGTCATCTTTCTGAATACTCTTCTCCCTTGAGTTGTATGCCACCATTTTCTTACAGGCTTCTGCCTCTCACAATCCTTCATGTGATCCTCTTTTCTTTTTGTACCTTTTAAAACTTTGCTATTCCCTCTTCTCACTATTTCCTCGCTCCTCCCCTCCACTCCCCTCTCTTCTTGTGCTTCATGTTTTCCTTGGGTGATTCACATCCACTTTTATGGTTTTCACTATCACCTTCATGGTGATAAATTTCAAATCTATCATATAACTGCAGCCCTGAACTTCAGACTTGTTAAGTATAGCTACCTCTGAATATCCCAAAGCTGCCTTATACTTGGCATGCCCCAAACTTAAGTCATCTGCCCACTCTACTTTCATCCCAGGCCTGTTCTCCCTTAAGGGTCTCCCTATCTCAGGGAAAGGTCCCACCACCCACCTAATTGCCCAGGTCAAAGACATGGTAGTCATCCACGATTCCTCCCTCTCTCTTGCCCAAGGTTTCTCCCCAATCCCAATGACTTCTTCTTCCCAAAAGCTTCTTGGTTGCTATTCCCCCTGTCAACATCTTAGTCCAGGCCCACATATCCTCTTTTTTGTAGACTATTGAATTCTTCCATCCTAATTTGTCTCCTTGCTTCCCTTCCTGCCACATTCCATCCATCTTGCACACTGCCAGCAGAATGCTCATTCTAAATCTTATAAATGACCATATTGTCTAATCTGATTTGACCCCCTAAGACCCTGTCCCAGACTCAAGGGAGTATGTTGTTGTAGTGCGCTGGTATGTTCAACATGAATGAGATTGGCTCCAGAATGCATTGCTTTCACCTCAATTCTTGAAACCTCATCTTTCTCCCATCCTGGTGCTCTAGCTTGATGCTACAATTGGCTACTTTTCCAGCTTCCAAACTTAAGCTCTGTTTACTGATTTTTGATTCTGTATCAGAAGTCTTTCGTGTTAGGACCTCCCATACCTGTTGATACGATTTGAATGTTTGGTCCCTTTAAATCTCATGTTGAAATTTGATCCCCAGTGTTGGTGGTGGGGTCTGGTGGGAGGTGTTTGGGTCATGGGGACAGATCCCTCATGAATGGCTTGGTGCTCTCCCCATGATAATGAGTGAGTTCTTGCTTTGTTAGTTCATGCAAGAGCTGGCTGTTTAAAGGAGACTGGCACCAACTCCTCTCTCTCTTGCTCCCTTGCTTGCCATGTGACACACCTGTTCCCCCTTCACCTTCCACCTTGATTGGAAGCTCCCTGAACCCTCACCAGAAGCAGATGCTGGCACCATGCTTCTTGTACAGCCGGTGGAACTGTGAGCCAGATAGACCTCTTTTCTTTATAAATTACCCAGCCTCCAGTATTTCCTTTATAGTGATGCAAAACAGACTAACATACCTGTCTTTCCCCAGCAAGGAGTGGGCTATCTGCGGTGTTGGGTCCTCTCTTAAAATCTTCTAATTGATCACAACCAGTTACATATTACTTTGTTCCTTCTCCACTCCCACTGCTTCACTTGACCAGCCTTTTAAAAACTTAAAAAAACAAATAAAAATTTAAAAAAAAGAGAAAAAAAGAAAAAAAGAAAAGAAAATCTTCAGCTGCCTAACACATCCAGAAATGATGATCCACCTTAGTTTTCAAGAAATATATATAGCTCCATGGAGTGCATGAAAATGCCTATAGCCAAAATGAAATTTTGGCCATCTTTTTCTTACTTTACAGAAAGAATTAAATTAATGGATTGAATTGTCTCATTTTTCAGTTATTCTTACACAGAATTTTCTTAAATCTCTGTCACCCTTTTCTACTACTGCTTTTCGGTAGCTAGTGATTGACCTGTAGCAAATAAGTATTAAGGAAAAAAATTAAAAAAAAACAATGGATCATACTCAACAGCTTGTTTTTGATGCAAATATGCTTGTGGTTGTGATTTTATATTGATAACCTAGAACACAGTCATAGTTTCTGCTAGGAAAATTCTTTTCAATACATTTGAAAGAGTTAAATACATCAGTATTTTGTTTGTTCTATGAAGGGCTTCACAGGGACTCTTTTCCCCTGAATATATGTCTGGAAAACTCTAGTCTAGAGGAAAGGGTCTCGGCTCTTAGCATGACAAATGGGCTGACCCCTTCCCACATTTCTCTCTTCATCTTCCACAACTCACTCAGGCTCCACTCTGAGCATCAAGCATATTAAACTGGTTTTATTTCCTTAAATGTGCTACCTTGTTCATGCTGTGCTCTGTGCACAGGCTGATTTGCTCCTCTCTTATCCACTAATGTGCAAGTGAAATATCCTGTCCCAGCTGACAAGGTGCCCTCTTCTGTGCTTAATCTATCATAGCATTTGCCAGACCACATCATAATGGACTTGTCTGATTTTTCTACCATTACCTCTTAAAGGAAAGAGACAATTTTTTTTTTTTTGAGACAGAATCTCACTTTGTTGCCTGGGCTAGAGTGACGTGGCATCAGCCTAGCTCACAGCAACCTCAAACTCCTGGGCTCAAGCGGTCCTTCTGCCTCAGCCTCCCAAGTAGCTGGAACTACAGGCATGCACCACCATGCCCAGCTAATTTTTTCTATATATATTTAGTTGGCCAATTAATTTGTTTCTATTATTAGTAGAGACAGGGTCTCTCTCTTGCTCAGGCTGGCCTCGAACTCCTGACCTTGAGCGATCCACCCGCCTCAGCCTCCCAGAGTGCTAGGATTACAGGCGTGAGCCACTGCACCCGGCCACATTTTTTTTTTTTAATTCTCAGAATCCTTGGTTCCTGACACATTTTAAGGAAATAACAAATAGTTGCCAAATTACTGAGTCTTTTTTTAAAGAAATAGAAGGGGAAGTTGTAAAACATTCAAACCTGGAAGAATAGCACTGGCCAGCCTCTCTGGTGATACAAATCAAAATATATTTAAGTTTTCTTCTATTCCTTTAGTTATCTCTCTTTCCTCTGGAGTCAGTTCCATTGATTTATTTTAGTTCTTTTCTTTCATGTTGACAGTTTCCCTCAAATATCTGGTGATTCTTAGTTGATTGGTCACATTTTTGAATGAAAAACTGGGTTGGTTATTACGGGCAGATAGTATGCATTTCCTCTGCCATGTGTTGGTCTGTTTCCCCCACAAACCTCTGTCCAGAATGGAAGTGCTGACTGTGGGTTCTGTTAAAGTGGGCAGGACCTGTCAACAGGCAGGCTTCCCTTTGGGTTATGTGGGTAGAGAGGCAGGAAGACCAAGGACCCGCACAACAGATGAGGTAAGGAGGGTTTTTCTCCAGGGGTGGAGCCATTTAGAGGGTTTCACTCTTGACTGATAATTGGTTTTCCTTTTGTTTTCATCCTCCTATCTGTTGTGGAGGTCTCATCACCCTCCGGAGAAGCACAAGCACGCCTCAGGCAACTTTAGCCTCAGGGCAAAGGCCAAATGCTGTTGCTAACCAATGATCCACTGGAGGAGAGAGAGAGGAGGGAAAAGTTCCCCCCTGCCCCAGCTGTTTCTAGGGCAGCTCTTCAATGTTTTACCATAATGATCGCCTCCCAGTCCACCCCTGCTCTTCATGTTCATTGACTCTGAGATTGGTGCTTCTTTGCGAAAACATACTCTTCCCTCTAATTCCTTGAATTGCAAAGTTTTCTGCTCTGATTTCTCTGTTAGTCCAAATCCATTGCCTTCCTGGCTTCCTGGTATCCCTCGACTAGGGCTATGTCACATTATGTCACACTGGGGTCACCTTTTCTTACTTTTCATGTTTGTTGTGGTTTCTTTCTTTTTACATTTGTTTTTATTTTTATTTTTATTTTTTGAGACAGAGTCTCACACTGTTGCCCAGGCTAGAGTGAGTGCCGTGGCATTAGCCTAGCTCACAGCAACCTCAAACTCCTGGGCTCAAGCGATCCTTCTGCCTCAGCCTCCTGAGTAGCTGGGACTACAGCCGTGTGCCACCATGCCCGGCTAATTTTTTCTGTATATTTTTAGTTGTCCAATTAATTTCTTTCTATTTTTAGTAGAGATGGGGTCTCGCTCTTGCTCAGGCTGGTCTCGAACTCCTGACCTTGAGCAATCTACCCGCCTCGGCCTCCCAGTGTGCTAAGATTACAGGCATGAGCCACCGCACCCGGCCGCTTTTTACATTTATTTTTGACCAAGAAATACATTCACGTGGCTAAAAATGTAAAGAGTACAAAAGAGTATGCAAGGCAAATTTTTTCGTTGTTGTTTTTCAGACAGGGTCTTTCTCCACCACGTGGGTTAAGGTGCCGTGGCGTCATCATAGCTCATTGCAACCTCAAACTCCTGGGCTCAAACTATCCTTCTGCCATGCCTGGTTAATTTTTCTATTTTTTGTAGAGATGGGGACTTGCTCTTCTTCGTCAGGCTGTTCTTGAACTTCTGGCCTCAAGGGATCCTGCCACTGCCTTGGCCTCCCAAAATGCTAGGATTATAGGTGTGAGTCACCTCACCCAGAACAATGCAAGGTCGTCTTCTCACCTCTTCCTCCCAGTCTTCCATTGGCAACCAGTGTTGTCAGTTTTTTATGCATCTTCCAGAGATGCTTTTATGCACATTCAAGAAAATACATAGATTTTTTCTCTCACCATTTTCACACACAGCAGTGTACATTATTCTGTATCTTTGCTTTTTTCATTTAACAATATGTCTTGAAGATTGTCCCATGTCAGCAAAATGCTTCTTTATTCTTTTTTTTGAGACCACATAGAAAAATCTTTATTCTTTTTTAACAACTGTATAGTATCTCATTGTATGAATGATGTACCATAATTTATTTAACTAATTCCCTATTGATAAATATTTAGGTTGTTCCCAGTCATATGACATTAAAAAATGCTGCAATAAATAACTTTGTACTTATTCATTTTTAGAAGTTTTTTTCCCAGACATTTTCATGGAATCTGGAAGGGCTAAAATTCATACATATTTTAACACTGACCAACTTTTAACCTAAACATATTACATTCAAAAGATGATTTAAGAGTTATTATTTCTTTTCCATTAGTCAGATTGATGCACAGTAAATTTTGTGTGTTATATGTCCTTTTCAAAGCCAGACATCACATTTTAAAGCTTCCAATGCAAAGTCCTATCTGGCCTTAAGGATTCTGGTTGCACTACATGGGATTTTCCATGTGGGTCTGCAGCAGAAAGCCAAAGACGATGTGATCTCTGGTACCTCTGTCCAGAATGCTGCATTTGATGGCTAGACTGGTAAGAAGCAATTTCAGGAGATACTTCTTTAATCAGTTTATTTGTCCAAATCATCGTTCACTGAGCACCTACTGTGGGCCAGGTGCTGAGTTGGACCCTGGAGATACAAAGAAAAAGATGATCGTGCTGCCTTGCCAGGAGCTCCCAGTTCAGAGAGGCTGACCCATACACAAGTAGACAACCATAAATGGTGTGAAAAGTGACACAGCAGAGGTGAACACAGAACGCTGTGGGAACATTAAGGGGGTGAGCTAGGAGGGATATCTGGGAAATCTCCCTAGAAAAAGAAACACCTGTCATAATTTTGCATTTTGACTTGCAACACTTCACTGACAAATCCCAACATTCAATGTCTGTCCCCTGCCCTTGGCTTTTCTAGTCCAGAATCTCCCACTCTTTTTCATTCGGCAGAAGTCTTCTAGTTGGTTATATTTATTCTGACACTCTAAGGGCTCCAGAGGCATAATGTAGGAGGGGATCGGGGATAATAATCTCGAGCACAGACGAGTGTGGTTGGAAACAGGGATGTCTGGGGTGTTGGCTTAGTTGTGGGTGTTAGTTTTGATACTGTGACCAGAATCCTCAATCTCCACTTCTACCAGCTGCCTACCTCCATTCCAGGTGGAAAAGTCACCAAGGTGAACTTTCTTGGCTAATGTCTACACATTGTTTCTGACTTGTGGGAGCTCTGACCACACTCCCAATTTGTGTAAGAAAAAAGGCTGTATTTATTGATGTCTTTAGACAGACAAGAAATGTAGGTAACAGTTGCTACTACTGGGAAGTAAAACTGGGGTGGGGGCAAGTTTTACTTTTTGTTCTATTTCCCCTGTGCTCTCTGCATTATTTTTACAATGAACATATTTTTTATAATACTTTATTTTTGAGAAACTTTTTATTGAAGATAACCTTTGCACACAGAAAAGTGCCCAAGTCATAAGCTTAATAAATTTTCATAAAATAAACACACTCTCTGTAATAGTCGCCCAGATTGTAGATCTCTCCTAGTATCTCAGAGGACTCACCCCTCCCTTGTCTCCTTCCAATCGCCTCCACTTCTCACAAAGGTAATTGCTATTCTGCTTTCTGTCACCAAAGATTAGTTTTGACTGACAGTTCCAGTTACTCCTTATCCTACTAGTACTTGGGATCATCGATATTATTTATCTTAGTTATTCTAATAGGTCTGTAGTATTATCTCACTGTGGTTTTTATTTGCATCTCCCTAATGGCTACTGATGTTGCACATCTTTGCATGTGCTCATTTGTCACCCATATGTCTTCTTTGGTAGTAAGATCTTCCATAATTATGGAACCTAATCTTTTTTTAAAATTGCTTGGAAGTAATAGCACCATTGACCTGACTAAGGAATATTCTTTGAGTGTAACAATCCTTCTGTGAGGTAAATTGGTGTGGTGGTGGAAATAGCTAGAATTTGGTAGCAGACATTCTGGACTATTCTATTTGCTATGGGATCTTAGGCAAAACAAATTATTTAAACTTTTTGTGCCTCAGTTGGTTTGTTTATAAAGCAGGGATAATAATATCTCCTGCTTTATAGGATTGTGCTGAGTATTAGATGAGAAAATCATGTTATGCTCCCTGCTCCATGCCTGACACAGTAAATGTTCATCAGTGTTCTCTCTGCCATTCTGGGAAAGCTTGGAAAGAGGGCAAGGGAGAGAGACTGCCCTTGAGGCAGTCAGTGGCTTAGCATCTGAGGGAGAATGGGTGAATGACTCTTTTCTCTGGCTCTAAGGAAAAAACTCCAGAGTTGTGAGCTGTGTCCTAGAGGCAGGATTCTGTCCCCTTACCCCATCCTCACCTCTGCCAAACACAGCAGGAGCATCCTGCTTCAAAGGGAATTCTAGAAGAAATTTCTTGTCATAGCTGAGCTCTTGGGTGCAGTTGCACCCCTTGTATGACTTTTAACACTTACTGCTGTGAGTCTAGCAGGAAAACACAACCCCCCCATCCCAGCATCTTTTCACCTAATTCCAAAAGGTTTCCCCATGGATGTTTCCTGTGGCAGGACTGCCTGAGGCGCCTTGTGGCTGCCACCAAGTAGTCAACACCCTTTCAACAAATATTTTCCCAGCACTTAGCAAGCACAAGGCCCTCTCATAGGGCTGGTAATCCAAAATGAAAAAGAAAGAACTTCTAGTTAAAGAGACAGAAGAGTTAGGAATGGACGACAGTGCACCGGACACACACCACAGGGGGTTTCCAGAGCACGGGGGAGGAGTGAACATGAAGTGGTAACATCAGAGCCCTGAGGGAATTTTCTGGGTGAGGAAAGAATACACCCCAGGTACAGGGAACAGCACATGGAAGGACTCAGAGGCTGAAGATCAGGGACTCGGTTTCCTCTTGAGGCTGTACACTTGGGACCACAGCCTTACTCCGGGCTGTGCACGGCACCCCAGGTTCACCCAATGAGCCCTTAATGTGGAACACAGAATATCAGGCCTTTATAGTAAGAAAAAAAATTCCTTTCTTCCAGGATGAAGGATCTGAAGGATCGAGTGCTCTGCGGGTGGTTATATTATTGACACCCATTTTCCTTCAAAAATAAGCCTGACATGATGGAACATTTAAGACTTTTCTGTGTGGTTCTGACCCATGTTATATCTCCCTCGCTCTAGTCTCAGCCTGCCTTCTGCATCTCCCCTAGAGCTCCAGAACTCAGGCAGGCTAGCTTCTGGCTCCTATGCCTAGAGACCCCTCACACAGCCTTTCCCTGGGCCCCCTAATTTACCCCTATCCTAATCCTTCTTCTTGACTTAACTCATTCAGGATTCTTTCTCTTTCCAACTTGAAACTGCCATTTTCCAGGCTGCCCTCTTCAGTTCTGACCCCAGGCTCGGGCAATCTCTCTCTGATTCCTTCTGTGGTCCCTCAACCCCTCAGGGGCTGTTTTTGAAATTAGCCTTTTTTGCTCCTAACGCCTCTCCTAGGTATCCTCACCAGAGACTGCCTTCTCAGTGGAGACCTGACTCAGGAGGCCTCTAGCTCTCCCCCAGTGTCTCCTGGGGCCAGCCCGACTGTTTCATGAATGGGGAAACTGAGGCTCAGAGAAAGGGAATGACTTACCAAGGTCATGCAGCATGTTAGTGGCAGAGCTGAGACTAGCCCAGGCCTCCTGACTTCCAATCCAATGCTCTTTTCCAGGAATCAGGCTACCTCTCACAGGGCTCGGCGTCTTCTAGTCAGCGTCAGCTCCCACCCACCAACTGCACTGTGCACCCATATCTGGTAGCACTTCCTTCCTGAGCCACTTCATTAAAACTGAAGCTGGCCCGTCCAGGCTTCTGACTCATCAGCCTAGTGAAGAACATCCAGCCATGTCTCTGCATACGATTAAGGAAATGCCAGGGCCAGGAAGCATTTTCTTTTCTGGTTAGGTTGGGGACAGTGCAAAAGGAGGTGGAGAGATTCAATTAAATGGGAAGATTTGAATGGAAGGCAATCTCTCAGCACCAGATGTACCACAGGGACCATGGGAGTGGAATGGGAAGAGGAAGGGCCATATCAAAAGGCTTAGGGTTACCCATTAAACACATTTTGGTACAGAACCATATTTACTGGTGTAGAAGGACCCCTGCGATACACCATTAGTGCAAATATCATGGCAAAAACAGAATGTCCCTATAGTTCCACTTTTGTAGAAATAAGTTGAAAGTGACCCCAAAGTGCATATGAGTGGTAGTTAAAATTTATCTGTGTGTTTCCCTCTGTTCTTTGCACCCATGTTAAGTTTTGCCCATAGGTTGAAAGTTGGAAGACCATTACCATGATCTTCATGAGCTGTTGTGGCACAGGTATTCCCCTGAGAATAAATGGAGCTGAGAACTTTTCTCCTTCACAATGTCCCCCAGTGAAGCATGCTATCTTAGTAAGTGTAGACTTGGAACAGCTCCCACCAGAGCACATCCACGTAGAACCCAAAAGCCTCTGATTTGGACATCAAGATGTTTTCTGACTGGGAGGTGCAAGAAGTCCTTGTGCCCCTTGTATAGGGTGGCTGATGCCTGGAGACCTCTCTTTTGACAAGGGGGAACCAAACACATCTAAAGTGCCAAGGGGGATTGACACTTACATGGGTTGAATAGTGTCCCCCTCCCCGAATTCATGTCCATGTGAAACCAGCAAATGTGACCTTTTTTTGGAAATAGAGTCTTTGCAGATGTAATTAGTTAAATTAAGATGAGATCATTCTGTGAAGAGGAACTCGAGGAAAGAAAAGATGAGGTCATACTGGATTAGGATAGGCCTTGATTCAATGATTGGTGTTCTTTTTTTTATTTTATTTTATTTTTATTTATTTATTTTTTTAATGATTGGTGTTCTTATAAGAAGAGGAAAATTTGGACACAGACACAGACACACAAACAGGGAAGGTGGCCGTGAGAAGACGGAGGCAGAGATTGGAGAGATGTGTCTACAAGCCAAGGGCCATCAAGGATTGCTGACAACAAACAGAAGCCAGAAAGAAGCAATGAAAGATCCTCCCCTAAATCCTTTAGAGAGAGCATGGCACAACTAACACCTTGAGTTTAGACTTCAGGCCCCCAGAACTGTGAAAGAATACATTTCTGTTGTTTTAAGCCCCCCAGTTTGTGATAATTTGTTATGGCAGCCCTTGGAAACTAATATAACACTTCTATAGAAGAAATTGGCCCCATCTTCTAGAATGCTGCTCCAATCATGACATGGAGAGGAACATGCTCATCAACAGAGGACACACTGTCAGGCAGAGGGACTGTGTGGCTCTTTGATTGTGCTCTATACTGGCCTGTATGTGCACAGAGAAATAAGTCTGGGAGGTACCACAAGGTTTGTCTCTGGGTGATAGGTTCTAGGATATTTTCATCCTTTTGCTTGAACTTGTCTGTAGTTTTGAACTTTTCTACAATATGTATGTGTTACTTGTGTAAAAATGTGTATCCACCCATCATCTATTTGTTCATCTACTTGTCTTTAATTACTTGTATTCTCATGCACTCACAGAACCCTTCCAAGTGAAATCGTCCCAGAGTACCTCCATGTCTCATAGCCCAAGGCTAGGAACTACTTCCTAAAAGCTGTGGCAAGGATGAGACTAGACAATAATAAAACCATATATTTATATGGTACTTGAAACTGTTCAAAGAGCACACCTTTATATCCATTGACCCATTCAACTTGATACCCCCCTAATAGATAAGGAAACCGAGTCTCCAATTTCTAACTGCAATCCTCCAGGCTGCCCTCTTCAGTTCCCACCCCAGCCTCGAGGAGTTGTCAAAGGACTCTTCCAAGATCTCATAGCTAATAGCTCATGCCTGTTCCAGCACTAGTTTCTAGAATGTAAGATCCGTGGGGCAAGACTTTTTGTCCATCTTGTTCACTGGTACAGCTCCAGCATTTAGAATGGTGCCTGGTATATAGTAGGTGATCAGTAAATTTTCACTGACTGGATATAAAATTATAGTGTGATGAAAGCAAGCTCCTATGGAGAGATATTTTCTGCCACTGGAAACATGTTTTGTTCAAGCCAGGCTGTTGTGCTCTGCAGAAGGCAAGCAGGGATGCTGATAAGGTCCTGCTCTCTTCCCAATCTCTGTCCTTCCAAGGCTTGGCCCCTATCCCCATGCAAGAAACAGCTAATCCCTAGGGCTGGCCTTTAATATCACCTGCAATGAGGCATCTATTAATTTGTGATGTGGTTCAAAGTAGGGCTGGAAAGGGCTCTTTGTCCAAAAATAGTGCCACCCAGCAAAAAGATCCAGGGACAAGGGGAGGACAGGCAGAATGATTTAGTTCTGGCACAAGGAATAGGACACATCAAGAAATATTCAGAGAGACAGAGAAGGTGGTGGAAAGGTGGATGGAACAGTTTAGGAACAGAATAAGAGGAGTGCGGAAAAAGTCCAAAAATGATTGAGGAAGGAAGATCTTGGTGAAACAAGGAAGAAAAAGAAAGGTGGGGGAGAGGTAGGTAGAAGAGTCCTATTTCCCCAAATCCCCACCACCAGCTGCCACCCTAGCCCAGCCCCCAGTTCTCAGGCCCTCTCCCCGGGTTAACCCTCCACTTCCCCCACACAGGCGACACCTTTCCACCAGCCCTGCCCAGATCTCCCAGCAGACAGCCTTTGCACAGAGGGGTGGGCTCCCTCCCCAGGTGTCCTTTTTAAGTGCAAATCCTCTTGGAAAGCTGCCATCTCCCCTGTCTGGGAGGGTGGAGGTGGCTACTGGGGAAACTGGGAGATTGGAGAAGTGGGGAGAGGGCCTCTGACGACTGGGTGGGGGGCAGAGCTCCGGAGGCTGGGAGGATTTCACATTCCCCCCACACTTCTCCACACACCCCAGGGCTAGAAGAGGAAGCTTAAGGAGGATTAAGGGCCAACTGATTGTAGGTAAAGAAGTTGCCTTAAAAAGGCAGGCTCACACCACTGTCTTAATTAAGGACCATTTCAGGCTAATTTACTGGACAAGGAGAGAGGGGTGTGGTTTTGATGGTGAAAGGCTTTGGGAGATCACTCATTTCTGCGTCCAGGTAGAGCAGGGAAAAGGAAGTCTTCTGGGACCTTTGAGCTACATGGGAGGGGAGTGACAACAGTGTTGTTCTTCTTTTCCAACATTGCATACTTCTGCCCCCAGCCTTCTAGGGTTCACAGTAGAAGTAACCACTAGGTACAAAATGCCAATCCAGAATGTTACTCACGTGGCTGCACCCGAGAGTCAATGCACTTTGTCAGCCATCAATGCTCCTATTTCCACGCTTCTTAACAAAAACTTATTCCCAAATCCACTTCCATCTGGGAGCAGAGCATTCATTTTGCAGCTTAGAATGGGAAAGAATTTTCTGTCAGTGAGGTGGGATTTAGGAGTATCCTTCACAGAATCGGTGAACTATGAAAATTACTGTGTTTTCACAGTTAGCTCCTCTGAAACCAGAAATGTGAGCAGAGCTGACTTAGTGCTAATACTTTCTCTTACTCCTGTAAGAAAGAGGAAAGACCGTGTTAGAGTTAGCAGTGATGTGCGAAAACCACAGCAGAGGTTTTGTGAAGAATAGCATTTGTGGCTTTTGCACAAGTTATTCCTAAACCGAGCCTGGGGACGGCATTATGACACTTTTCAAAGTAGCTTCAGGACTGGTATTTCACTGAAATGAAGATTTTTGAGCAAGACCAGAAAGCCAAAAAGCTACATTTTATGACCTCTGCAGGAAAGTAATAGTTGCACGGTGGAACATTCTATAATGGCAGGCTCAAACCATGGCCCAGAAGAGCTGTAGGCCTTTTTGGGTGCAAAGGGGCAAGATAGGGAAAATCTAATTCCCAAAAAAGGTTTTTAATAGTTTTCCACTCTCTCTCCCCACCCTCCACCTAGTTCTGTGGGTCTTTTCCAGCTACTTCCTGTAGCACAGGGGATCTGATATTAGTTGGGAAAGAGCAAGTAAAGGAAGCAGAAGAAAAGTTAATGTGAATCTCAGAAGTCCAGCCTTTTTTAACTCAACAGTTGCCAGCATATGCAAAGAATCTGCAGCAGGCACCCAATTGTACTGGGAGTGCCCCTAAGTAGGTCGTGCACCTAGATGTGGCCCTAGAAAAAGTCATTGCTATTTTAGAACTAACCCAGATTTGGAGAAGAAGAAACGAGGAGACATTTGCCAGGTAAATATATGGCTATCACTAGAGAATATGGAAACAGCCTGATGGAGTAGAATGAATGTCTTTGCCTCTTACTGGGTTCCTTGGGCTGGGTTAAGCCCATATGGCATAAACTAGGAATGTTTTTAAGTAGTTAGCTTTCCTAAACAGCATGAGGCTTAGGCAGTTTCATGAATGAATTCTTTCAAACTTTCAAGAAATGGGTAGTTTTGATACTTTTCCAAATGTTCTAGAACAGAGAAATATAAAAATAGGTTCCCAATTTTTTTTTTTTACCAAGGCCAGTATAACATTGATATCAAAATCTGACAAAGAGCATAGAAAATTAAGCTGCCTCTCAGTCTGACACATAAGTATTTATTGAAAAAATCCCACGTAAAATATTAGTAAATGGAATCTAGCAGGATGTGAATGGACTCATATCTTCACCCAGAGGGATCCATTCAAGTAATGAAAGGATGGTTTAATATTAGAAAATCTATTAATCTAATTCACTGAACAGAACAAAGAAAAAAACATTATTGTAGCAAATGGTGAAAAAGCAAAGAATTCTACATTAATTCCTGACAATGCTTCATTCCTAAGATAAATTAGTATTTACTATTTCAGTCTTACTGTCTCTATAACCTTGGGCATATCACTCTTTGTGCCGTAGTTTTCGCATATTTTAAATATGAATACTTCTCAGTATTGTTGTGAGGATTCAATCATATATATGTAAAGTGCTGTTACACCACAGCCAACTCCCCCCACCCTCTCACTGCCTTATTTTCTCACCTGTAATGTCCATTAACACTGTGTGAAGCACAGTAAGGCAAGTGACATACTATCATTTCTCTGTTTTCCTGTGTTTTTTTTTTAATTTAGACCAGTGAATATAAAATGTTTTTACTGGATTCTGTCTCATGTTTAATTATGCATAGTGTCAAAGTAAAAAATAAAGAAACAAATTTCCAAACAAGACGTTTTATTTGGGAAAAACATTGTAGTTTAGGGCATACACACAGATCTTTGGCATGTTCAAAGAACCAAGAGAAGGTTGAGGGTTTTATTAGAAAGAGAAATGCTACCTATTGCTTTGAAAGAAAACTCCTTGGCACTAGTGAAGTTTTGGGGAGCTGGCAAGCTCTGATTGATGAGTGATGGCAGTGGGTAAAACTAGTCTTAGAGTCTTACCACGTAATTTCAGCAGCTATCAGGTAAGACTGGTTTTAAGGTTATAGCAGATCATTTCAGCGACTGGCTTGCAATAGAATCTCTGGGCAGGTGTTTTGTACCCTGAATGCTGTCTTTCCCCTGACTAAATTAGAGTGGAGACACCACTCTAATTTAGTTGGGTATGACAAGATAACTCCAATTCATAGAATCAAATTTCACAGTGGTTTTATAAACGTAGTAACACACTTCCTGAGCACTTAGGCTTTCAGCGCCCCCTCCATGCTAACTCCTAGACCCCCTTAAAGTAAGATTGTACTGATTGGCTTCATTGGTTGTAATAACCCAATGATTCCCAGATCCGTTTGCACATTGGAATCACCTGAATAACTTCCCTAGGTGCCTCTGTTGGGCAGTTAGAATTGCAAACTGATGCGGTCCGTCATTTCACTGCAAGTTATGAATGCTTTTACTAGCTCAACACAAATTGATGTATATGTCATTGGATTCTGAAATCAGCTTTGATTCATTACTAAAAATTAACCGAATGACTCCATAATACCCTAAAAGAGCACTCATTAGAGTGAATGCACTGTCAAAAAGAAAGGGAACTTAAAAGAGAGCAGAGAACAAGTAACCAAACCTTGGGGGAATCTTAAAATTAGATAAAAGAAAAAAAGTGAAGCAAAGAGGGGTCAAAAGAACAGAAAACCAGAATTGGGAAGTACTATAGAAAAGAGGGAAACAGATTTGAGAAGGACTAAGCTCAACTTTCTTGTTCCCTTCAAGCACCACCGCTCCAAGGAGAGCTTTTTCTGAGCTAGTTGGTGTGGCCTGACCCTCAGAACTAAAACCACACTGTCTGACTTCAAATCCCAACTCCACCATTCCCCAAGAACACAACATTGGACAAGTTACTAAAACTCACTGTGCCTTCATCTCCCCACCTACAAAATGGGGAGAACAATAGTGTCTCCTCCTAGGGCTATTGGGAGGCCTAAACAAGGCACCTGGAAAACAGTATGTATGTATTATGTTAAGTGTTAGTTACTGTTATTTCAAACACTCACTTCAGGCCCTCATAGCACCATGCATTCCATTCCCCTTCTGTAGCATTTGTCCCAGTTTTCATCTTACAATTTATTTTCGTGATTAAGTTGACACATCCAGGAAAAGCTCTTCTTTGAATAACTCAAAGTCAACTAATTTGGGACCTTAATTACATCTGCAAAATCCCTTCATCTTTGCCAGGGAAAGTAACCTAATCATGGGAGTAATAGCCCATCGTATTCACAGATCCTGCCCACAGGCAAGGGAAGGAAATTATATAAGGCATGGTCACGAGGGGTAGGAATCTTGGGGACCATTCTAGGATTCCTTCTACCACAGAGATTATAGTATTTAATTAATCTATCTCCCCCACTAGACCATAAACTCCACAAAGGCAGAGGCCATGTCTGTTTTGTAGAATGAATGAACAAATGAATGACTTGAAAAAGAACCAAGGAAAAATATTTGTGGATATATCTGTTTTGATTTGACACACCAAGAACCTATGTTCAAGGAGCTGAGGGAGCCCTTACAGCTTCACAAAAAGCTGTGGGAAGCTATAAAGCTTTTGCCCAGGTGAGCATCAAGACTGAACTCCTCTTTGGTACTTGTCATGGGGCAATGAGGGAGCTACCTGGGACTTTTGCTGGCTTGGGAAGTTCCTACAACACAGGGTCTCCTCCATACACTCAGCTCTAGCTCCTTGCCAGAACCTGGAGCCCAGCACCTGGTGCTCCAAACACAGGGGCACCATCTGATCTCAATTGTTTATGAAGAGATCAAGGGCATCCTGAGTGGGGAAAGGGGGTGGGGAGAAAAATGGTATCTAAGGGCAAACCTAAGGAGTTCAGAAAATAAATGCAATACCTCACCTCAAAGGCACCAAGGTTTTTTTTTTTTTTTTTTTTTTTTTGGTTAAGGTGTATAAATTGTCACAGCGGCGCGATGGTATAAACTATATATCACTGTATTTTTCTGCCGGTCAACAGCCCCATTCCGCGCCGAGTGACTGCGCCC
>CAUYRT010082115.1:0-18951 GCA_963574885.1 Lepilemur ruficaudatus
TAAGGATGACTTTGAGGGGTTCAAGATTTCAGTGGAGGAAATAATTATAGATATGGTAAAAATAGCAAGAGAATTGGAATTAGAAACGGAGCCTGAATAAGTGACTGAATTGTTGAAATCTTATAATAAAGCTTGAATAAATGAGAAGTTGCTTCTTATGGATGAGCAGAAAAAATGGTTTCTTGAGATGAAATCTATTTATGTTGAAGATGTTGAGAACATTGATGAAATCACGACACAGTATTTAGACTATTCCATACACTTAGTTGATAAAGCAATGGCAAAGTTTGAGAGGATTGCCTCCAATTTTCAAAGAAGTTCTACTATGGGAAAAATGCTATCAAACAGTACTGCATAGTACAGAGTAATCTTTTGTGAACAGAAGAGTCAATCGATGCATCAAACGTCATTGTTGTCTTATTTTAAGAAATTGCCACAGCCACATGAGCTAACACCACCCTGATCAGTCAGCTTCCATCAACATGAAGGCCAGACCCTCAAGCAGCAAAAAGATTACAGCCTGTTTAGGCTGTGGTGATTGTTAGCATTTTTCAGCAATGATGTTTGTTTAAGGTAGGTGCATTGTTTGTTTTAAAACACAATGCTATTTATTGCATACTTAATAGACTACAGTGAAGTATAAACATAACTTTTATATACACTGGAAAACCACAGTCTTCGTGTGACTGGGTTGATTGTGATATTCAGTTTGTCTGGGTGGTCTGGAACTCAACCTGCAATATCCCCAAGGTATCCTGGAGTAAGAAAACATAGGGAAACTCAGAATTAAGAAGGATTGTTGTTTTCTCTTTCTGTGACCATTGATGTCACTTATTTAGATCTCCACATCAACAATGGACTTTGTGTCTATATAAGTATATTCTCATTCCAGATTAATAAGAGGCCACATAAGAAAACAAGTATTTAAAGTGTATCAAGGAATAAAGTATGTTTTTTTTTAAAAAAAAAAAGCTTACAAAGCAAAGAAGCATGCATTGCATTCTACATAAATACTACAAAAGTGATTTATGAAATCAGAGAAATTTAACAGAGAACTTCACAAATACTTTGGAATATATTACTAAAAACTAGATGTAGAGGAACATATTATCCTAAAAAGACAATGGTTGCAAATGGCTAAGAAAGAGAGGGAAAAAACAGTTACACTTGTTTAGCTAAAGCAGAATCAAGTTTATTTTATTTTATTTTTTCTGACCTACACCTGCTCAGGTACAGAGTCAAGTTCAAAGGAAGAAGTGAGATTGGTAAGTAAGGGAAAGCTAAAGGTTTATCAGCTTCAGATAGCAAAAAGATCATTCACATCATGGGTTGACAACTCTTTGACATCAAGAGCCAAAAACATATGTACTGTATTATGTTTGTCTAAATGTTTTCCACAAAGGAGAAGCATTTGCTAACTAGTATGGAATAGAGCAAATTATTCATTCACATAACTGAAAATCTTGTAATTTTACACAATTATTATCATGGCTTTAAGTTTCCTTCATATTTAAACAAATATTATTTATAAAATGAATATGATATTATCATGGCTTTAAATTTCCTTTTCTTTCTCCTTGTTTCAAGAGAAAATGATCCTCCTTTATTTAATGGATGAATCCATGAATTAAAGTAGTGAGACAGAAAAGAAATGCTACAGGTCCTCCAAAGAGGGAAAATTTCCTAAGGAATGTAGTGATCAGAGAATACTTCAAACTCTGCCTATCGGTAAGAACAGTAGCACACAGTAGTATAAACATCCTGCATTTCTATATAGTCATAAGTTTTGAAATCTACTGATTTGGTGTCTGCTGGCTGCTAGAGTTAATTTTTCCAAAATTCAGTTCTATATCAAAAGTGCTCAGATTTTTTCCTTAAGTAAAGATTTTTTTGTTGTTTTTTGTAAGAAATATTGAAAAATAATTTCTAAAATGATATATTTTGTGTGATTTTGTTTTCTGGTATGAGATTATAGGACAAGAGACACCCTTAGAAACATTTCATATCTTTGATGCAAGGTTTCAAGATGGCCAAATAACTTGTGTCAACCCCATGCAAGATCTCCACACTAACGAGGTATCAAAAAACATGACATAAAATGCTGACAAATTAGTTTTAGCACTGTATTTTGCTATACTTGCCAAAAGAAAAATAAATTTGTTAATAAATCACCATTGCCACTCTTATACAAATACCATACAAAATTTACAACTTGTTTTATCCCTTACTCTCGATCTTGATCTCTTATTTTGAGTTCAATTGAGAAAAATGTTTTTGTCCATTATAATTTTCCCATGCCGTCTTTTGAGTAGCTTCTCTGACCCTATTATCTATGACTTTTAGTCTTTTTCTTTCTAAAGTCAGACACAGATTATGGTTGATCTTATACAGATTAAAGAGAATATATGCAAATATACACTTTTATTATTCTAATTCTGAGTGAAACATGAAGTGCTTAAGGATACAAATAAGGAAAATTGCGGTAAATGAGAAGAAAATATCTATCATTAAATTCAAACAAAATTTAATTTGCATTAATTGTACATCTCTGGCTCGGAGGCTATGGAATGTCATAGCTGTGGTCTCATTTATAGAGGACATTAAGCTTAAAAACCACATAGGCCAATTGACACTGGAGAACACTTGGTTTTTATCTTTATACCTAATTATACTTTCATAGTACTCAAACTATTATTTAATCTGGTTTTTATGCAATGTCTCATAAGAACTAAAGCCAGGCATGATAGAATTGATATTTATTTTCATTTTATCTCTATTATTATTGCTGTTGTTACTCTTTTTCTGTGGTAAGACATTGGCTCCTCATATCCTTTAGAGAGACATAAATTTCAGTAGTCAGATGAGAGAAAAGAAACCAAGCCTCATTTTAAGTCATTGCTGGTGAATCATAAATGAATGCCCACAGCAAATTATTAATATTAGACTCAATTATTAATTTTTGAATTCCAATTAAATTAATTACAACTTTAATGTTTAAAGCAAACATCCAAGGAAATGCCTACTCTAAAATTTTGATTTATAATAGTAAATCTCCACATTTGTATATTTACCATGACAATTTTGCTCATTACAATAAAAAAAGTCAAATCTGGGTTTGCTGAGCCATATATATTCTTTCAAAATAATCATAATATAGCAAAAAATTATTGTAACAGTCACTGTATCAGGTTCTAATCTAAGCATTTTACATAAATTACGTTATTTAATTTTTAGCACTATTAAGATTTTCAATATACAAATGAAAAATATGTGGCTCAAGGAGTTTAAATAACTTTATCCTGCACATTTAGTTAATAAGTGCATTGTCCTGATTCATAATCTGTTATTTATTCTTTCTCGAAAATTTCTGAGGCAGTGCCATTGCTAATCATGTTTTATAGCTGTGGAGAACTATGTTTTGAGAGTGAAGTAATTTTCTTGATACTGGCCAGGCACAGTGCTCACACCTGTACTCCTAGCACTCTGTAGGCTGAGGCAGGAGGATTGCTTGAGATCAGAAATTCAAGACCAGCCTGAGCAAGAGCGAGACCCCGTCTCTACTAAAACTAGAAAAAAATTAACCAGGTAACTAAAAATAGAAACAAAAATTTGCTCAGGCATGGTAGGCAGGGCCTGTAGTCCCAGCTACTTGGGAATGAGACAGGAGGATCACCTGAGCCCAGGAGTTTGAGGTTGCTCTGAGCTAGACTGACACCACAACACTCTACTCAGGGCAACGGAGTGAGACTCTGTCTCAAAAAAAAAAAAAAAAAAAAAAAAATTCTTGATACTAACATTGATAAAAAGTTGCGGATCTAATGTGTGAACTCAATATATCAAAATAGATAGACAAAGCAAACATCATTGAGCTAAGGGCCATGGAATAAAAGTGTAGAAATTTCTATGCACAACATCAACATGATGAGATACATATTGATATTGCACATATGCATTAACTATAACACATTCACTGCTGTGTATCTTTTAATAATTACATAACTGAAAATTTGTCTTTCACTTTTAAAGTCCAATGTTTTATTATTAAATAAACAATGTGATAAAAGAAAAAATTGTGAAATAGGGAAAAGTATTTTGTAGCTATGAGTAGAGATACTAAACTATTAATACAATGACAAAGCCTACAAATAAAGGACATAATCCTAGTTGAAGGGCATATATTACACATGAGCTGAACTACCCTTTCAATTTGCTTCTCTGTTATTTATACCATCAAATCTTTTACCTCCACTGGAAACATGATCAAAAAAATGCATTAGTCCTCTCATTTTAAAATTTAAAAATCCCATAGGTTCTATATATTCTCACTAGCACCAGAGTCAGCATAGCACTGCTATTTCCATGCATAGCAAAACTCAAGATAGATGTTTATATGAGAAAAATCATTGCTGCCAGTGTTCTAGAGATATTCATAAACTTTTTTGGTTCAAGGACAATTTTATAAATGCTCTGATTTTTATTATCAAAATTTATGGCAAATATTTGTAGAAATCACATGTGAGGGAACTAAATAGAGTGATTGGATTGTGTGTAATAGTGGAGGTGAAGGATAAACTATTATATCATAACAAGAAAGAACCCCAAGTACGATTGAAGGCAAACACAAGTCTGAATCTCTCTTACGTAGCAGTCCCTAGGTAAGTTTAGTTTGGTTTAGCGAGTCATCTTTTCTCGCACCTTCATGTACTGGCACATTTTCATAATCTGTGAGATTCAAGCTGGACTTCATTACTTTGTCTTCCCAGGAAGACAGGAGAAATCCAAAGTAACCTTATTCTTTGAAGTGAGTGAAGAGAAAGTTCACAGATTACTTCTGGTCCTGTTCCACTTGTGAGGTCTTAATTATGTGGTCATGGCTATCTGTGAGGGAGGATGGGAAGTATAGTTTCTAGCTACGCGGACAGTTATTCATTTGAGTACCTTGCACTGTGCTGTGAGCTGGTTTTACAAAATGAGGTAAATGTGCACAAATTTCTGTCCTCATGTGGTTTACATAACATAATAAACTGTGACACTGTATAGTATTAATATATTAAAAAGAGGAAAATGGTTTGGAAAAGAATAAAGAAGGTAAGTGGCATTGTAGTGTGCACATCATGTTGCAGTTATGGTTGTTATGGACCTCACTGAGGTGGAGAAATTAGAGAAAAAACTTTAAGCCCTACAGACATTTTGGGGGAAATCATTCCAGGCATAAAAGAAGCAACTGGAAACATGCAGAGGTGGGAAAATACTCAGTGTGATTCAGAACCAGCCATTGGGTCCAGTGGTTGGAGCTGAGTGAGTAAAGCAAGAAAATAATAAAATTTTAGGTTAAAGCAGTGACTGAGAGATCACTTAGGTCCTTGTAGGGTTGTTATAAAAAAATTGGATTTTGCTCTGAATGACTTAGAAAGTCATTTGGAGGTTGTTAAACAGAAGACTATTTGAGAAGGGTTGAGAATGGGTTGTTGAGAAAAACTAACATTCTGCCATAACCAAATTTTTGGATTAGGCCAAATTAATCTACATGAATGTGAGGGGGAAAAAAACGTGGTCCTTGACATCCAGAAACTTGTCGGAGGCACAGAGCTAGACTTCAGTGTTATCACAAGCATTCTTATACGAAACATTCTTACAGCGCTATAAACAAGCGACATCTACTTTACCAATTAAGCCTGATTCTTACTCTGTATACTCTGTCCTCTACATAGGAAGATTTATTGAGCTACCTAGATGTAGTAGAACATCCCCACTTTCTGACGGTACTGAGTCTAGCTTAAATCCCTGCTTCCTTATTTCCTTCCCCAAATTATCTACCAAAGCACAAATTCAATAAAAGCTGCTTCTATCATCCTCTTTCTGAGATGCCTCATGGTTACCTATGTTGTATATTCTCCCATCTTGCAATGAATAATAAATCCAATTTTTCCAACTATAGGTATGCTCATGGCAAAGGCAAAACCATAAGGACAGGGAGCATTTCTGTGGTTTACCCAATTTAAGGGTGGAGGAGGGTAGTTTTGATTACAGAAAGAAAACGTGAGGGGTTTCTATGGCCCTCTGTTGTATCTTGACTGTGACGGAGGTTACATGACTTTATGTATTTATAAAAACATATAATGTATACCTGTAAGTGAATTTTAATATATGTAGGTTATAAATTCAGTATATGTACGTTAGGAATGAAGTTTTTTAAAATTAAGAATGATTTGAAAAATTCAGGGTATATGTAGCCTTTGAAATCGTGAGACAACTAATTCTGTAATGCTGATTACTGCACTTAATTAAATTGTAGAATTTTGAGCTATTGATAATATCAGCTTAGAGAATGTCAACACTTAAACCTCTTTTCAATTCAGCATTTTTTTAATTGGTGGATCATCAGTGAATAAAGCAAACTAGTCATGCTGCTCTATAATGATCCTCTTTTAATTACTTTTACTATTTTCTACATGGCACTATTTCTTAACATCTAAAAGATCACCAATATTTTTTGAACTGGAAACATTAAAAAGGAGAATTATCTTTATAGCCCAGCTTTTATTCCTTTATGTTCATGCTTTCTTCTCAGAAATCTCTTAATACCTAGCCAATCTTCTAATTAAGCAATTATCACTACTTGTTTTTGAGGTAACTTTATGTTCTGCTAAAACTGCTAAATGGCTTTATAGGCTCTCTATGTTCCTATTTTTAAGCTTTTGTTATTTTAACCCTTCATAAGGCTTGAGGCAGGAAATAAGGACTGTGCATTCCTCTCAAATCACCATCATGGATCATAGCACTTGAATCTTGACTCTGCCTATCATTACTTATTAGTTTCTGGGGTATGATGATATGGAAATTAAGAAACATTAAAAAGAAAAGGCCAAGAAAAAGAAAAGATACTAACAAAAGAACATGTAATAAATAAATATTCAATACAGTTGTATATTCCTGTCCAAGTAAAGTCATTTAAGAAAGAAACAGAAATTGATTAAACTTTGACTCCTGCTGCCTAAAGGAATTCAGTGATAATAATAATATTTTTTGTTCTATTCTTCTTTAAACAATATCTGGGGACTGGGAAGAAGGTTCTGTTTTCAGAGGATGGTTCCATGAAAAAAAACTGCTTCTTTGTAAAAGAAACATACTGCATGCGATACCCTGTACAGGGGAACATAAAATAAACAGACTCACTTACACAAATGAGTACCTTGTGGGATTTGGGTTGATTTTCCGACATGCTTTGGCCGTAAGAACACAGCTAACAACAGCTTGTCAGATTTGTTTCAATAAATTCCAGGAGAAAGTTATTGAAATAGTAACTTCTACTGTAGTCTTTTGATCCATACAACCAATAGCCCAACCTCAACAGGTACATTGACCCATTTGATGATATTGGAAGGAAAGAGGGGGTAAAAAAAGAGTCACATGACCAAAAATTGGAAAGAAAAAGTCTGGAAATCACTGCATTGTAGTGTACACTAATGAAGAAATGAGCATGGACTGAGTGATTGAGTGATACTTATATTATTATTACATATTCACATGAATTATTTTGATGCTTACGAAGTCTTCTAAAGCAGACAGATCAAGTAAAATTACTGTTTTTTTGTTGTTGTGATAAAATTGAGTCTCAGAATAATATATCAAGTTAATGGGACAGTCACTACTGGAATCTATGTCCTGTCATTTGAGCCCAGGTCTGTTTTCACAATACTCAGTATGTGAGTATGAACAAGCCAGGAGTTCACCATTTTTTAAAAATCACTTTCTGTCTATATTTCAGTTGTTTCTCATTCCCCCACTTATTCTTAAAAATAATACTAATGTTCTTAATAATAGCAACCATTTATAGTTTTGAATCCTGGGGTAGGAAGACACCTTCAGTATCCCTTCTTCGCTGCCTATTTCTGATATCAAAGGACAAAATGTAATATCTGCGATGCCTGTTCTCTCCATGTCTTCATTTTGTCTATTCTCACCCTTCTCAAATCTTTATTATTGAAATTCCTGATATTTATTTTGACATCTTATTACATCCAGCAATTATGGGTAAGATAAGGACTGATCATTAAAATTATTCTTGATATTTTTCCTTAATCTAATTGATAAAGTCATTATTGACTTTTTTTCTGGTGAAAAAAAGCTTAATGGAATAAAACAATGATAAAATGCTTGAACTTCCTACTATGCCAGAAGTAATCAGCCCCTATTGAGATAAGCAATTATAGCTAATCATGGTCAGGCATCTACATAGTTAGCATTTTATTCATTTAGTTTTATGCAGCCTTTTGTTGATGATTGCATGGTCTTGATTCCTGGATGTCATTTTGGACCTTTATGTGAGATAATAAAAAAGACATTCTGTCACCTGAGTCATTGAAAATGTATAAAGTTTCCATTGTATCATTCTTCTGAGGAAATATCATTATTGATTACTGTATAACTTATCTTTAGAGAGCACTAAAAATGATATATTATTTTACTTTGCTTCTACCCCAGAAGTCTTGACATTGCAAGGTTTAACTTGCAGATTTGGCTTAGTGATATCACTTACTTCAATAATTTTGAACAAAATACGTGAAAAGAAAATATTAAAATAATGGCTTTCTTATGATGTACCTGGATTTACTTACTCTTACTGGAGAAAATCCTCCAAAAATTAGTGTGTGTGTAATTTTCTGTAACAAAGAACTCTTAACAAACCAGGATATGTTTGGAAAATGGAATCTTGCTATAATTCAAATTTCAGCCCAATTACTAAATGATTTAAATCTTTCCCAAAATCACTAGCCACAGTTAGTGTCTGTCTGGTATTTTTTCTATAGCACTTTATATATATTTATTTGTATATCCAAATATATAATATAATATGTATACGTTGCCCAATAGACACTGAACTCCTGAGCATTAGAGACTATGCCTTATTATTGTTTTAGTAGTAGTAATAGAGTGCCTAAAACATAGTAGACACTCAATAAATTACTTTAAAAGAATCCATGAATGATTATAAATTATAAGTAATCTGCTTTGAATTCATCAAATTGGATAAATAGGGTCCTGTAAAATTTTTCTTCCCATAGATTACAGTATAAACATTAAAGGTAACTGTGAGAATAACAACTCAGTTCCAGAACTCAGGACCCAAAGTAAAGTATCTGTATGTATGTCAGCCTATCAGTCAGTTGAACTATCTAGCTGCAGAGGTGCATACATATATACATACACACATTATGCCTTTGAAAAATCGGGCTATTTTTAAGTAAGAATCTTTTAATACTTTATGCATGTGTTAAATGCATTTACACACTGCTATCAATAAAATAATTCATGTTGATTAATCTATGTTTTTTCAAATTATTTCTCCCCATTAAATGTCTACAAACACCAATCACACTCTTTTCTAATAATAGAAAAATAGGATCTGATAGAATAATTTAGTTTCTTAATATCACAAAGCTATACTGTGCTTTTTAAAAAATGCCATATCTTAAGACCACTTTAAATTCTTTCCTTAGATAATAATTGCTTATATCAAAAGATGGAAATCTGTATTTTAAGATATCAAATTAAAAACCTCAAAAATAAGCTAGTCATACATTGTACAATATTTAATGTGACAACTTTAGCCACTCTGATTCTGGAAATCATGTTTCTAATATATGACCTTTAATACTAACAGTTTAAATGAAGTTGTAGCATGCATGGTGAAATGTAGTAAAATTGCATAAAGGGGATCAAAGATAATTTCTTAACTCTGCTCACAAACAAAAATGCCTCTAAAGTTTCTTCATGTCAAAGTTATATATCACAGCCAAAATAAATAGATGATCATCTCATAAGAGATTCACAAACCAGTCAGGATTCAGGGTTGTTATAAAACTTTGAAAAATTTATATTATACCCTAAAGAATGTTGTTTTTTAGGTAGTTATTTCTATCTTAAATATTTTAATGCTCAAATCTATAAAATACAACATACTCTGAATGTAATTATCTAACAAGACAGTTTGGCTTCCCAAGAACCTGGTGCCCTCCCTCAGGTGTTACCCCTCCCCAAATACAACCATTGTAATCTGCGATTTGGAAAATACTTGGTGGAATATCATATTTTTTCTCTTGTAGACAAGGGCTAACCGTGAGGCAAAATATATTGATATACAAATACTTCTTTATTAAATTTATCTGATGTAATCTCAATCAGATACAGATAGGAAAGAAGGCTAGTATAATTTCCCAAAGGGAAACTCACCATACAGAAAGTGGAAGTCTTCTCAAGTAATCAAATTCAACTTTAGAGATTAGAATATATTATAAAAATGGAGTGTTGGTTCTCTGCACAGAATGTGGCTAATGCAGAAAGAGGGCCCCATTCCAAAAAAAAAAGGTTAAAAATTACCATCTGAGCATTAGTGCCACATGAGAACTTGAGGAAGGTTAATTATAAAAAACTATAACAGAAAGGACATGTCTGTGACCCTTCCTATTATACTGAAAAGAGTTCTATATTTCATCCCTTAGGAATCCAACCTCATCTGCACAAATAAGCAAATATTAAAAGTGTCCATGATGAGGGAACCACTGGGCTTTCAGTGGTAGTGGCTTGTCTTGCTCTGTCCCAAGAATGAGGCCAGAATGATGAAGAGAAATGAGCACAGCCAGTCACTGTTTTCAGAACCCAGCTTAATCAGCACACCCAAGTTCCTAGGAGCTTATTCCAGGTAACCATGAAAGAACTGACCCAATGACAACTATAAATAATTCTGGAGACCCTCAGAACTATATTTGAAATGAAACTCTGGAAAAACATTGAATTTCCTACTAATATAATAGGTAGACTTTCATAAATACGTATTTAATAACAGTTATTAAAACTAACCCTAGTAGTTTAAGCCTAATTATATGGTACTTACTATGGGCCAGCCAGCCTTCTGAATTCTTTCCATTTAATGTGCCCTTCAATCCACTCTATTTAACAGATAGGATAATTGGGGTCCTGAGATATTAAGTAACTTGCCCAAGTACCCACATTTGATAAGAGGTAGAATCACTGTCAGAACCTAAGTGCTTTGATTCAAAAGAACTCTACTTTTAAAATCTGGAAATGGAAATTTACTGTGGGGATAAGGCTAACAAGATATGGGATATTTGAGTTTCAACTGAACCCATCTATTTACTTGAGCTTGTTGGAAGATTATTCAACTTATAAAACATAATTTCTTATATATTCCCAACTAGAAATTTAGTCATTTTTACCAATGGAGCTTGAAAAACAAATCTTTTTCTGATAAGTAATCATCCTGCTTTCAGTATATAAAACTTATTACCAGAAACATACCTTCTGCCAGACAGACAAATGGCATTATCTCTTATCCCAATGCCTTAGGGTATGATAGGCATTTTGATTGCTATTATTTTTTATTGTGTTTATTTCTGGAATATTCTATTTCTTTGAGGTTACCATCCTTGTCATTAGCTGGAAGCTACAATATAAATTTTGCATTCAAATCTTTGTGCTTTTTCCTTTGCATGCAAATATTATACAGCTTTCAAATGATAATATAATCTGTTTTGCATTTTTTATTAGAAGGACTCAAATGTTAACACTTTGTTCTCTTTAAAGATGGTGATCTAAGTTTTATATAGTAAACATTTCAATAAAATTATTAGTTCAAGAGACATTTTATACTTTGATATAAGGTATTTGATAATGCTTTTGTAAGACTGAAGAGACATAGCTTTGTTTTTCAAACTTTGTTTTGATACATGGATAGATTGCTTTGATTCATGGATAAATTATTTTCAAGAATAGAAACATTTCTAAATTTCAGGTATTTATTTAAGATGAATATGCACATGCTTAGGTTGTTGCAACAAATCCACTATCTTTAAGTGAAGATTTGGATGAAGAAGTTGCTCTATTCCTGTCAATGCCCCTAACATTTCACAGAATATGAGTAATTATATAGAAGACCTAAACAGAAAGCTAAAAACAATATTACATATAAAACTAAAACTTATTTTCACAGTATATTTATAAAAGTAAAATTGGCAATTCGTAAGAAGATATATAATGACATTTGTAGAGCAGATGAATCAATTAGTATTATAACGAAGAAACTGTATTCAACCAGGTGTAAGAGAATTAAACAAAATCCTTACCGACATTGCCTCTTCATTAACAAACCAGCTAAAAGATTAACAAATTCACTGCTTGTGTGGAGATATTCAAAATATCCCAGTGTGATGATTCAGGAATTATGAGAGGATTTTAAAAAACAAAATCTTTTGAAAACTTCCATGAAATGTACCTCTGAAGTCAGAAACCTACATTTGACAAAGATTTGTTTGACATTCTCCATCGCCCTTTGTGATTGGATAAGAGGGGAACATACAGCATTATCACACACTCTCTTACATGCCATGGTCTAGGATGGTCAAGAAAGGAACACCATTTTCATTTTTATTCCCCTTTATATTTCCTATAAATTTGCCTCTTGACCTTAGGAAGCATTTACTAAGGATCACCAGACTTTGTTTCAGTAAAGGCAGATTGTGATTTAGACCAAACCTCCTGCTCAGAACACTTAGAAACTCTAGACAAAAACACCTACTTGAAGATGTAAAAGAAATAAGATTGTGAAGAATAACCAGGAGAGGACTTAATGGGAGGATGAAGGCCCAGAGAGGCAAGTTCAAGGCGTCTTCTAAGTATTTTGTGACTCAGGAGGAAACAGCAGAAAAGATGAGAAGCTAAAAACGAAACAAAAAAAAAATGCTTTTAACAATCCTGCTGTGTTAGGAGACAGAAATCAGAGTTCAGAGATGGTGATCTGGTGAGAACACCTTGATTTGAAATAAGTATGATCAATGAGTAGACAGAACTCACAAGAACTGAAGTTCACCTTTAAATCTAAGCAATCACTGAAATTTGATTAAGTAGATACTGCATTGCTGGTATCTCAAAGTCCCTGGCAGAAACAAATATGTATTAGTTTGAGAGAGGATAACTTTATGTAAGGCCTTACTATTGCTACCGTAATGTGATTGCTAGACTGAATGGTAGGTATACTTTTAGAAGTCATTTTATCAAAAAGACACTTGCCCTCAAATGTTTATTACAGCAAAGTTCACAATTGCAAAGATGTGGAATGAACCCAAGTGTCCATCAATTCATGAGTGGATTAACAAAATGTGGTAAATGTATGCCATGGAGTACCATTCAGCCATAAAAAGGATGAATTAATGCCTTTTGCAACAATTTGGTTGGAACTGGAGACCATTGTCCTAAATGAAGTATCTTAAGAATGGAAAAGTAAACACCACATGTATTTGCTATTAAATTGGAACTAAGAGATGAGCACACATGTGCACAGAGGGAAGTAAAACTCAGTAGAAATCATGCAGTGGGGAGAGGGAAGAAGGGGATGGGCAAAAACCTACCTAATGGGTGATGATCAAACTTATAGCCATGACTCAAGCATTACAAAAGCAATCCATATAACCAAAAACATTTGTACCCCTAAACATTTTGAAATTGAAAAAGGAATAATAAATACCAATCCTTTTCAACTCTTCCAAAGAATAGAAAAGGAGGGAATACTTCCTAACTCATTTTACTAGACCAGTATTATCCTAATACTAAAAAAATTAAGTCAGACAAGACAATTAAAGACCAGTACCCCTTATGAGTATGGATACAGTAATCTCAACAAATACAATGATCAGCATGAAGTAAAAATAATATGCTTTGGATATTTGGTCCCTCTAAATTGCATGTTGAAATTTGATCCCCAGTGTTGAATGTGGGGCCTGGTGGGAACTGTTTGTGTCATGGGGGCAGATCTCTCATGAATGGCTTGGTGCCCTGCCCATGATAATGAGTGAGTTCTTGCTTTATTATTTCATGTGGGAGCCGGTTGCTTAAGGAAGTCTGGCACTACCTCCTCTCTGACTCTTGCACCCTCATGCCATGTGACATGTCAGCTCTCCCTTTACTTTCTGCCTTGATTGGAAGCTGCCTGAAACCCTCACCAGAAGCAGATGTTGGTGCCATGCTTCTTGTGCTGTCTGCAGAACCATGAGCCAAATAAACTTCTTACTTTTATTTAAAAAAATAATAAAAATAAAAAAATTATTTATTATTTCCACAATTTTGTTAATATGTGTAGCACACAATATTTTTAAAAAGGGAGAATATACCTGAGGAAGAAGACAACGCTACACAAACCAAAATAATCAATGTAATAAGTAGATATAAGTACAAATTCATTACAATAGTCATACAAGCCAAATAAAATAAGAGACACCTTGTTAAATTTGAATTTTAGATAAACATTGAATATTCTATGCAATATTTGGGAAATATTTATATTATTAATAAAAATTATTCATTGTTGATCTAAAATCCCAATCTTTATCTGAAGTTCAAATTCAGCTGTATTTTATCTGGTAACACTACCCACGGGGAGCTCAAATACTCGACTTCCCAGAACAAGATTTTAAAATAACTACGCTAACAATACTCAAGAAGTTAAAAGAAAAACAAGAGAGAAAGGCTCTCACAAGGTCACCAGCTAGCAGCAGTTGCCAGCAGAACAAGAGCTGATTAGACAGACAAGAGACATCATCATTGCAGAGGCCTATGAACAGCACAATGACAACTGGTTCAATTTTAAAGTAGATTGAATACAGAAAGTGAAATGAAACTTTTTAGAATGAAGAGAAGGAGATTTGAACAAATGGAAGTTTCTTTACTCCTTATCAGGGTAAGAAACGGTGAGGAAGACGAGATGAACCAGAGAGGTAATTTTGTCTCCAAGCTACACTTTTGAAAACTAATTGCTAATTCTACCCTTATTTCCCACAACTTTTTCTTGTTACCCCTATTTTTTGGTAATTTATCTCGTGAAGCCATTACGGTTTTTGTTTGTTTGTTTGTTTCCCCTACATTTTTACAATGGTGGGAAGCTGATCTGTGAGCTGGTTTGTACCCAAATACCACGCCTGTACCTAAATACCTTGTGTGATTCACTGAGTCTACTCTTCTTCTATTCTTTTCCTTTTTTTCCTTTTATCATAATGCATATCTAATGTTAAGACCTACATTGAAGTCGGCTTCAAAATCCAAAAAATTTCTTTCAAATGAATATAGTAACGCTGTCTTTTGGCTGAGATTCCTGGCATTTCCTGTGAAAAAGGCAGGTGCTGATTCAGAGGCCCTGCTTAGAAAATTTCCTTTATCCTAGGATTACTTAAATATTTTCTCCCTATTCTATTCTTCTCTCTCATAAAATTCAGAGGGAGAAATAGGTAAAAAATGAATTAAGTACAAGTTATACTGTTCGAAGCATTGCCATTAACATTTCACAGATGGTGTAAGACATTATCTACAAAACTTTTTCAAGAAGCTAAAACAGGATTATAAATACACAAGAAGACCATTATTTGTCCTGCATATTTTCCATTTAAATGGCTCATTCTTTGGGCATCTTCTACTGACAACAATGAAAGCACTAAACATTTGAAGACATGATCAGAAAATCAATAAAATTTCAGTAGAAATAAAATCATAAAGCATCATGTAAATGAAATATATAGTTATATAATAAGTGAAGTATCCCAAGAATGGAAAAATAAGTACCACATGCACTCACCATCAGATGGGTTTCACTGATCAACACCTAAGTGGACACATAGGAATAACATTTATCGGGTGTCGGGCAGATGGGAGTGGGGAGGAGGGAATGGGTATATACATAGATAATGAGTGCGATGTGCACTGTCTGGGGGATGGACACGCTTGAAGCTCTGACTCGAGGGGGGAGAAGGGCAACATACGTAACCTAAACATTCGTACCCCCATAATATGCTGAAATAAAATAAATAAATAAATAAAAAGAACATTTTCTTATAGTATGATTTAGTAATCTTTATTCAGTTAAACATCTTAAGCAGTTAATCTTTATTAATCTAGTAGTTTGCTTGCCATCCCCACTACTCAGGGGGAGATAAGAAGAAGAAGCACATTTTTCAACTGTATAATAATCGGTAGTGGTATTGCATTTGATGATTTGTAAGTATATTTAACAAATACAAATTTACAGTTGACAAGGTTCATGTACCCTAACAATCCCTATGGAAATAGACATATATGTGACAATTGTCATTTCACAGGCACAGATGAGGAGCTTGAAGCCAGAAGAGTTTAAGTTGCTTGTTCCAGATAATGTTCAAATTTAGAAATGGAGGCAGGATTAAGATGGGTCTTTTTTTAATAGCAAATACAGTATTGTTTTTGCTGTAACATTTCCCTGACTCTTCTGAAAAGTTTATATTTCATAGGGTTGTAGTTTGCTGATGGTATCTGATAGGAACATTTGTTATATTTTGCATTGATATCATTTAAAAAGAAAAAAAAGAAATAAAATTGGCATATGCTTTTTTTAATTGACAGCTTATAATATTCCAGCACTTTTTAAAGTGCTTTACATACATTAAATCATTTAATCATCCCAACATGCTATCAAAAAATACTACTATTAAGTTGTTCTCCAAAAGGGGACCTTGAAACTTAGAATCTTGCAGGGCCAGTAAGCAGAATACTGAACAGACTGAGTACAGACTTAATTTGTTTGAAACCACTGGTCTCCAACTGCTCCTAGGGACCACACTCCCTAGGACTCATTTGTTCTCTGTCTCCAGCTGTGACAGGACCATGTCTGTGACCAATATCTATGCATCAGGGAAAGTGCGTGGCTCTACTCCTAACCAAAGCACATTTCTTCTAGGCTTCAGACACGTTCTGTAAAGTTCAAATGGCCACTATTCCCCCAAAGAATGTTAGGGAGGAAATAGACCATCCTAGTCAATATACCTGTTTTCCTTGATCAATGCCTAAAAAGCAAGTCCCTGATATATGCTGCTATCGTCAGAGGGCTCTGGGTTTTCTTGTCCTTAATCCAGAGCTCAACACTTCTGTTTACAAAAACCTAAACACTGTGACTTCTATAACACCCACATCATTACAGAGGGGACCCAACCTCCTCCCACATATTGTCTTATTTTCAGCATTATTTTTCAGTGTTCCTGAAACCTGGGTTTTCCTTGAGAACACTGCTTACCATGCACCCACTTAAGTGAAAGCTGTTTATATTCTCAGGAAATACATAACCCAGGTAGTGTTCTTCTACCCTTCCAAAAATCAAGCATTCAAAGCATTTTAAGAATACTAATAGCTAATATTTAACGAGCACTTACCATACATCCAATCTGTTTTAAGTTTTTACATGTGATTATACAGTAAATACTCAAGATACCTATAAAAGAGAATTATTAATATTCTGAAAGATTTTACATGTCATAAGTCATGTAACCAGGAAGTGATCATTTTAACCCCGATTATTAACCTCTATGCTATACTGCTTCTGTGAATTTGCCATTTCAAAAGTACTTTGAAAAATAGACAATCTTTTTTTGAATACTAATTTATTATTCTTATCCCTATTAAATAAACATTTTTTCTTTTCTCTTCCTTCAATTATTTTCTACCATGAATTACTTGCATTTTAATGAGAAAGAATCTTTTTTCTTTCCTTGTCATTCATTTCTTTAAACTACCATTCAAAGCAAATTTGAGTAAGAACAATGTTGTTATAATATTTGTTATATATTGCTATTTAGTTTCTTTTTGCTAGAGCTGTTAAACTTTCTCATGAAGAAAATAAGCTACGGATGAGAAGTCTGATGGAACATAAGCCCTATTTTGTAAACCTTATTACATAACAGCTGCAAAGAAGGAAAAGATTTCTGGGAGTCCAATTGTAACAAATATCCATTTTCTGATTGTAGCAAAGGTAGTATGGTTGCTCACTGGTGCATTAACTGACTTTGAAATAAAATCTACAAGCCTTGCCGTGGCTCAATATGACTGCAATAATTGTTGTACTTTAGCTATTGAACCTACTTTTAATGTCAGATAATTTTAATGCACACATGTTTAGGTTTTGTTTCTATCTCAAATAACAGCTAAATAATTGTAGAAATGTGTTACTACTTCTAACTAAGCAATCACTTTGGAACTAGCTTCAAAATGGTATGTTATTATGTCAACATACTATAACATTATTTATGAAGAAGTCACCATTGAAAATATGCACATAAACTTGTAGCAAGCATCTAGTGGGAAAGAACATTTATAACTTTTTTATTAGGATTTCAATAAAAAGCATTTGCTACCAAATTCATGGGCTAATATTGTCTGACAGTACTAACTATGCCTAAATTAAGTCATAAAGCAAGTGCTATGGAACCTCATACAACTTTCATGTTGACTCCTGGATATGTACCTCTTTTGCTAAATGCTGTTGCCTTGTAATAGTATTTTTTAGGAACAGTTTCCACTAGCAAAAAACCTTAGTTGAAAATAAAAGAAAGGACTGAAAAGTCATCCATATATTGTGGAAATTATTAAAAGGAACCTTGAAATTAACATTATGGAGAACAGGTTTTATGAATTAAGAAAATGAGTGAAAAAATCAGATTTATTATTATACTATGCAATATCACTTATAAGGTACTTTTTTTTTTTCTTTTCTTTTTTTTTTTTTTTTTGAGTCAGAGTCTCACTCTGTTGTCCGGGCTAGACTGAGTGCCGTGGCGTCAGCTTAGCTCAGCTTAGCTGAGCAAAACTCAGCTTTGCTCAGTTTGAGCAACCTCAAACTCCTGGGCTCAAGCAATCCTTCTGCCTCAGCCTCCCGAGTAGCTGGGACTACAGGCACGCACCACCATGCCCAGCTAATTTTTTCTATATATATCTTCAGTTGGCCAATTAATTTCTTTCTTTCTATCTATAGTAGAGACGGGGTCTCACTCTTGCTCAGGCTAGTTTCGAACTCCTGACCTTGAGCGATCCGCCCGCCTCGGCCTCCCAGAGTGCTAGGATTACAGGCGTGAGCCACCGCGCCCGGCC
>CAUYRT010082116.1:0-12094 GCA_963574885.1 Lepilemur ruficaudatus
GGCTGTAGTCCCAGCTACTAGGGAAGCTGAGGCGGGCGGATAGCTTGAGCCCAGGAGTTTGAGGTTGCTGTGAGCTAGACTGACGCCATGGCACTCTAGCCCGGGCAACAGAGTGAGACTCTGTCTCAAAAAAAAAAAAAAAAACCAAAAAACAATGAACAGTAAAACACATTATGCTTTATAGACATTTGTCATACTGCTGATTTTGCTAAATCTCATCCAGGACCACTTAAGATCCTTAAACAGTGTCAATAATACCTCGTGTCTAAAAACACAAATAATACTAAATTTTCTAGAAGCAGAAAGATGTCCAGTAAAGATCTGGGACCATCCCACGTCGTAATGACTATTTCACTATTTTCTTTTGAAATATCATATTCTTTCTAAAAATTTTTTTTCTCCCTCTCCTCCCTCCCTTCCTCTCCATTGCTTCCTCTCCTATCTCTTCCCATATCTGTCCCCCCGCTTTGCTGGTGCCCTACACATACTTTCCTTTTAGGTATGCCTTCAACCAATCTCCCCTATTCCAGAAAGTTAGCAACTGTCATTTTAATTGTGTAAGAGAGCATTGCTGCCACCCAGTGTCAAAACTAAGGTATAGGCCGGGCGCGGTGGCTCACGCCTGTAATCCTAGCTCTCTGGGAGGCCAAGGCGGGAGGATGGCTTGAGTTCAGGAGTTCGAAACCAGCCTGAGCAAGAGCAAGACCCCGTCTCTACTAAAAATAGAAAGAAATTAATTGGCCAACTGAAAATATATGTAGAAAAACATTAGATGGGCATGGTGGCGCATGGCTGTAGTCCCAGCTACTTGGGAAGCTGAGGTGGGAGGATTGCTTGAGCCCAGGAGTTTGAGGTTGCTGTGAGCTAGACTGACACCATGGCACTCTAGCCCGGGCAACAGAGTGAGACTCTGTCTCAAAAAAAACAAAAAATTAATTGAGTATAATTCTGTCTCTTAAATATGAGATTGATGTAGTGCTATTTTCAACATCTTTTTTTTTTTTTGCTTGATATGAAACTGACTTCCATACTTTTCCTTTTCTCTTGATCAGTCTTTTTCTAGAATCAATAGTTTTAACATATAGTCATAGTTTATAAAATTTAGAGATGTAAAAGATCTGTGAGGTCATTTAATCTTCTCCACCCAAGACAGGATTATTCTTTTATTCTCTTTTTATGTGTCTCAGATCTGTAATGAATGTGGTTCATAATAAAGACCCTAAGTAGGCTAAAAATAATCATATATTCAAGCCTCTGTGACTGCCTTGTTTAAATCCTGTATACTTACCTTAAGGATTTAGTGTAAACCTGCTGACAAACTGGTGTGATTCAACTGGATAGATTTTAGTTCAGCAATCTAGATTTGTGTTTATGTCACAAAATGAAAGTTTATGTAAGTCATCAGTATTGACACATAATACGTATTGACACATAGTACGTCTTTAGCATGACTGACTCTACTGTCATTGGGAAATATTTTGCTCCTTCTAAAATCACCTTTACTGTTACAGAAAGTTAAATAACTTGCACTTTGACGTCCTCCACTCTGGTTGCTTATGCACAGATATTATAATCCTCTTGACAATTAGGCAGTGTTTGTAATTAAGATATTCAGTAGGTTGACAACATTGAGTGTGAAGAGATAGACGTTGTAGTGACCAAAAAAGAATATATTTGACCTTGCTACTGGGAAGAGATTTTGGCATAATAGTGTAGCTTGATAGTATTTTGGGCATAACTAAAAGAGATTAAAAATTCCTTTCACAAGGATACCTCTTTGCCCTTCTGATGTCATTTATTGCATATATAAAAATTGAAATTTACATATCTTACACATTTTTTTTGAAAAATGTCATTGAAAAAAGTTCCCCTAACTCTCTTAATTTATTTTTATACCCTTTAAAGTTCTATTTATTTTTATATTATTAGTCTGGGAGCGTGATACATTTAAATAATCAGAGAAAATTAAATACATTGAAATCTACTTCTCCAGTGTGACTGTATGCATTATATTAATCCTTGCAAGACAGGGTAAGTGTGCAACTACTAAAGACCCTAGAATATAAACAATATATCAACTGGAAAGCTTTGTATATTATAAAACTCTATCTGCGTGGTAGGGTACCTGAGCAGGCATCATATGGAGAGCTGAAGCAGGGTAACTGCAGGCAGAAGACATCTTTTTAAACAAACTTGCTGATAAAAAGCTTCAACAGCATGGCACGTATCTGACGTGCTGGGAAACAGCAGCTGACAGAACAAACCGACATGTAACAATTGGATTCAGGGGTGAATATATAGGACCATAAACCAAATGAGGCTTGTGAACAGCGCCGGAGTTACAAATCAAAGGCTATTATACACCTATTCCATGTGGGGCTAACTGTTGAAATTAATAGTGCTCTTTCCTTTAGATTTTCATGAATGGAGGCAGACATCAACTGGTGCCAGACAATAAGGAATATCATTTTACTTTTGACAGGGAAATTGTATAGCATTTGAGAAATACTGATTTTGTCCATTGTCCGTTTCAGTTTTGTATTCAAAATTTTATCCTGATCCTCCTTCCAATATAAATTGTTAAATAACTGAGTTTCAATTAAGTATCACGATTTTTTATACTCTAATCAACTAAAAAGAACCTCCAGATATTTTCTGTACTGTGAGCAATTGAGCCTGCCTTGATTGGCAAAAGTGAGGAAGGATCTTCACAGTTGATAGACACTGGCTGCACTACAACTTACAAAAGTGTTTTCTTCATTCCGGCTATTGTAAAATAATGTGAATAACATAAAGGACTTTAACAGGCTGTACACTGAAAGAACAATAAATCATTAGCACCATAGGGGAGAGTTTTAATAGCCTTTGATTAATCTATAATCTAGCACTACTGCAATATTATTTGTTAATGGAATTTTCAATTACATTGTTATTTGAAACACAATTCATTTTACATTTATTAAATGTTCTGCATACTGTTATGTTGTCATTCAGTAGTGTTTAGCAAACTTATCATTAAAGCAGCAAATGAGCAAATCACAGATATATTATCTTTTTTTGAAGCTTGCAGTGCCTTTTGAAACATGTTCTTTACAGATTCAGTGCTAATATTCCATCATCTGTGTTCTAATGACTTTTTTTTTACATTTTTAATCTTTTTTTCTCTCCTTGTTGATGAATACCTGAGAAGGTGTTTACTATTTAGAGCTCATTTTTATGCTTATGAACATTATGTAAACATTGCTAGTATGATATTACTTCATAAGGTGTTAAGGATTAAATGTAGAATAAGAGTTAAATTAATCTTAGTTATTTTATTATTGCTAACAATAAATAACAGCATGGTATATTTTCAGTAAATGTTAAATTTACTGAATCAGTGTTAAAAGTATTAATTTAATATGTAGTGTATATTACATATTAGTTAAAAGGTGCCAGCAACTGTTCTTAGTGCTTTGCATATCTTAATTCATCAACTTTCATATAATAATTATTTCAAGTAGGTGGTATTATTATGGCTACTTTAAAAATAAGCAAACTTGGGCACATAGAGGGTAAGTGGTTAGTCCAAGGTCAGCTTGTGTTTTGGACCTGAGACATTTCAACTCCAAAGTCTATATGCTTAATTACTGCACTTTACAACTCTCTGTCAGCAATTTGAAACAAAATAGGCTGTTCTAAAATGTTCATTTGTGAGATGGATGTTTGGAACCCAGGTTGTATATATCAAATGGAAATAACATATATGATCCCGTATTTAGTTAAGCCTACATAATATTATGTGGGAAAATATATGCAGACCTCCATTTCAGCCTTCAAAAGTTATTTTTATTATGTTGTTGATCTGAAGGTTGAAATAGTGACCGTCTCTAATCCCTGCTTCCCTATTCTAAACAAATTTCGTTTTCTCTTACGGCCTCTGACAGAGCCTTCAGTTCATTTATATTTACTATAATTTTATATGGGTGTGATCAGTCTAATATATTGCCATTTGCTTTCTATTTGTTTTATTAACTCTTTGTTACATTTTCTTCTTTCCTTTATGTGTGTATTTATTTTATTGATATAATAGAGGCACATATTTTGGGGGCACATATGATAATTTGACACATTCATATAATCAAATCTGGGTAATTAGGTTTCTATCACCTTAAATATTTATCTTTTTTAAAAATGAGGAACATTCAAATATTCTCTTTTAGCAGTTTTGAAATGTACAATTAATGTTAACTATAGTCATCCTACTGACCTATCAAACACCATGTCTTATTTCTTCTGAGTGTATATTTGTACTCATTAATCAACCTCTTTATCCCCCTTCCCTTTATCCTTCCCAGTCTCTAGTAACCACCAATCTACTCTCTGTCTTCATGAAATCCACCTTTTCACATTTCTTCTTGCATGTTAAAAACAATGTCTTTAACTCATGCCCCAAACTGAGCTCTTGATCTCCACAACACAACAAAAAGTTGTTCTTCCTGCTGTATATTCCATGTTAGTTGATTGTGCTAAAATCAAGGAGGCATTTCTGTCTGTCTTCTTCTTTGTATCCAGTGGTATACAAGAGAATATATAGGTTCTACCTTCTAAATTTATCCAGAATTTGATCACTTCTATCCTGTTTCAAACGTTTTCTTTTTTTGCTTGGATTTGTTTCGGTAGCTTTCTAACTGGTTTCACTCTTTTCTTCGCTGGTGAAAGGCTATTCTTAACACATCATCCAGAGGAATTATGTTAAAATATAAATCAGGTCATGTTGCCTCACTATTCAAAATCCAATTGCTTCCCTTCCTATTCTTCATAAAAGCCAAAGTGATTCTAATGTCTCCAAAGTCCCTGTATTATCTCACTTCCCTGTAATTGCTATACTCTTCCCCTTAGTCCCTCCACCCATGCCCCATGGGCCTCATTTTATTCCTCATATAAGCCTAGTACATCACCACCCTAGGCGTTTTGCATTTACTATTTCCTCTCCTAGGACTCTTTGTCCTCAGACATGAGTTTCATGGCTACTTTGTTTACTTTCTTTAGATCTTTATTCAAATCTTGCCTTCTTAATGAGGTATTCCCTAACTATATTCTTTGTTACAACTGCCTCACTCTGTATGTCTACCACCCTGCTCTGCTGAAGTTTTTTCCAGTAATACCTATCAGCATCTCACATATTATATTATTCCTCCATTTTACTTATTGCCCACCGTACTCAATTGTAAATTCTGTAATGGGCAGAAGTTTATGTCTGCTTGATGTATAGACAAATGCTTGACACATTGTAAGCCATCAGATTTTTTCTTGTATAAATGAATAAATAAATGAATAGGATTATATCTTTACTTTATGGCTAAGTAGTACGTTAAGGGCCAAGTGGGTAAAATTACAATGCGGAAGCAGGGAATCTCCTTCAAAGTAAGAAGTAATTGAACAAATCAGTCTATGGTGTCTGCTAATAGGGTATGGATAAAAGGTCAATATGGGTGGTGTAACACAGTTTATTCTATATAGAATTATCTCTATAAGGGTCGCCATATAGTTGGTGTTAATTTTTAAAAATAAATTTATGGATACTTTTGAAATATCTTAGAATCAGATACCAATACTGGTGGTATAAGTTTTGACAACAGTATTAAAAATGAATGAGTCCTCAGACGGTGCAACATTTATGAAGCATTTGCTATGTATCAGATACTATTCTGGGCTTCTGAGACATATTTTAACATATTATTTTCTTTGGTTCCAGTCAGAGCACTACAAAGTAGGTATTTCTATTGGTATATTTTCAAATTTGAAAATTGAGGACCATAGGATAAAAATTACCTGTCAAATCTTATAAAATGAGAAACTGGTAAAGTTGGCGTACCTTTCATGGTCTCTGTGACCCCAAACTCAGGCTTTTTATTTTTTTCCATCTTCCCTAATGCCTTCTAATAGAGAGTATGTGTCCCCTAGAAATTAAATAAATATTAGTGGGAATAAATGCGGTCAACTTTGAAGGTACCACCAATTCCTGGAAATCTACTTTCAGAACTCTTCTTTATTAAACCATGAAGAGATTGATTTTTTCCTTCAACAAAGAAAGAGTTCCTTTCATAAGTCTTTCTTCAAGCCTTGAAACTTAAAATCAATTTACTAATTCAACCAGCATGTTCCTTTTAAGCCTTATTGCTGATTTTGTTTGTGTGTTTGTTTGTTTTCTACTTTTAATCTCTCTGCAAGAAACATCTTTCTAGCTTATAATAATAAAGTATCAGCCATGCTCTATTGTTTTCTACAAGTCTATTCCTTGTTGCTGCTAATAGCAGGGGAGCATTTTTCTTTGTCACTGATTTCTTCCAGCATGCAGAGCTTGTCCCATCTGTCCACCCCTATCACTATAAAATTCTCCATCTTACTTATAAGTTCTTCTTTATCATAACTTTTCTCTGACATTGAACTGTGTTATAGCTAGTTTCTCATATTATTTTTAACACTTCAATTATTTTCTAATGTTTGATTTTTTGAAAAAATATGTCATTAAAGAAGTATCTTCATTAATATAAATCTTTCACTACTAAATGAGTTCATTTTTATAAAGTGACACTTGTTTTTCATTTTATACTGCACTCAGTTTGTTTAGATCTTTTAATTCTCTCTGAATAGTATGTGAAAACTATCATCATTCAGCTTAGAAAAAATAACCTCATAATGAAGTTACTTACAGCAATGTTGATCATTAGTGCCTCTAATAGAAGTTAAGTAAAATGTAATGGCAAAGCTTAGAAATATAATTGATTTCTTTCTTCTAATATTTAATTACAAGTATTAAAAACTTTCCAGATGCTAAATTGACTACAAAAGAATGAACTGTCTCCCTAATGGTTAAAAAAACCCATATTTTAAAAGCAGATATTATGTTGCCAGGGCAGGAGGGTCACTGCATTTTATATTTACATAGCTCTGTGACTGACTCAATTCATCTTTCCTGGCTTAAGGGGAGACAGTCAGGGTTTGGCCTGGCTTGTGGGTCCCAAAGATCAGAGGTCAGGTATAGCTCTTTCTTGGAGATTGAGAAATTTCTAGAATCATAGCAGGATGCAGCTATGAGAGTCCAGCAGGTTGTGAGTAAAAAGAGAGCATTTTAGGTAAATTATTTAGCTTTGCATTTACTATCCATGGATGATGGGATTTGAAAGAACAGGCATAAGATGGATTCTGCTCCAATATTAACCTTAAAATAAATACGTAGCTATAGTTTGTGTTATAGACTCTAACAACTTTAACATTCACATATTTAATAAGTATATTTTCAGAAATTTACTGTTCTTTGAGCTATAGGAATACAAATGTGAATCAAATCGGTCAAGGATTCAGCTCTTAAAATTGAATAGCGATAGGATGAGATAAAAAAAGAACATGAATATTCAAAGGAGAGTAGATAGTTAATATGGAAAACCTTTAAGGCCATTGGAGGTCATGGAAAGAGAATAAGAGTCACTTTTTTATGCTTACGAGAGGGCAAAAGGAATAGAGAAACAATGTAGATAGAACCATTTTAACGAGATTCAGCACAAATTTCGTTAAAATGTTCACTGGAATTTGAGATGGAAGTACGGCAAAATCTTGTTTCGCCAAGTCCGATTCACCTTTCTTATTAATAAAATCTGAATTTTCATGTTTCTTTTTACCCTCCCAAATCCTTTGCCATCTTATGAGCCTAAAGGCTCCCAGTGTGTAGTCCCTAAACCAGCAGCATCATCATTATCTGAGAATTTGTTAAAAATGCAAATATGGGGCTACATTCCAAATATAATAAATCAAAAATTCTGCAGGCCTATAATCTGTGTTTAAACAAGCCCTCCGCATTATTTTGATCCATGTTAGACTTTGAGAACCACTGGTCTAAGCCTGTCAGGATACTTCCCTTCTGTGTCTTTGTGATTGCTTTACACTGGAGCACGCAATTCAGCCCCTGTCAAACAAACATGATAGGAGGCTTGCTGCTTGCTTTTGGTCAATAATTTCTTTCTGATCAAGAAACACCCAGAGATCGTCAGCCTTTCCTGCCTTTGAATTGGTAGTATGTGGATGTGATGCTAGAATTGCAGCAGAAAACTCACCTTAGGGCTGAAACATAAACACAAAATCCAATAGGTTGACTCTGGTGTAATGGGAACTTAGGGAAGGTACCTGAGGTTTTTTTTTTTTTTTTTTTTTTATTTCAGCATATTATGGGGGTACAAATGTTAAGGTTATGTACGTTGCCCTTGCCCCCCTCCCTTCTCCAGTCAGAGCCTCAGGCCTGACCATCCCCCAGATAGTACACATCGCACTCATTATGTATGTATAAAATGACGTCCTTGGATCACTAAATCAACTCAACAGGGGGTGGCTTATATCTGGTAATTTACTAAATAAGTTAATAAATGACCTCACTGTTTAAGCTACTATTAATTGTGGCATCTTTTGCTTGCAGCCATAGGCATCGTAACTCATTACTTATAGTAGTGGATTGCTTTTTAATTATAGGAAGATATTTTCTTAGAGGGTAATGATTTTTTGAATGACTGTAGACTTAAATGATATGGATATATACAAATTTATTATCATATAGTTTTAATATCCAGGATGGTTCCAACTTCAAAGTGTGTTAGGAAGGAGGATCTGTAATTCTCCCAGCTTATTACTCCAACCTATTCTAACCATCCTCACTTAACAGTCCCTGTAATTGGCTCTACGCAACACATTTTGAAAATGCCGATCTAATCCAACCCCTTTAGAGAGCTGAGTCATATTTGGCACCATGTACCAGAGACCTTTAAGTAGATTTTAATCCAGTTTTTTTTACTCCCAGTTCAATGTTACTTTCAGTGCTTAATCCTGCTTCATTGCTACATCTTACAATAATTAATGCTACGTAGTTATGAAAAAATACATTTACATTCTGTAGAAGAAAGAGAAGCTAAATGCTGCTGTCTCTCAAGTTTTCCTTTCATCTTGGTGAAGCCCCTTTATTTATTGCTTAAAGATTAACACAGAGATTAACATTCTAGACCCTGTAGTTAGGTGGCAAGAATTTCATTCTTGCTTCAATTCAAGCATTTATAGACCTCGAACTACTTTAAATTGGCCCCTTAGAGAAAACACATCATTAATGAGTACTATTTAAACATGGAATATACCTCAATTAGTAATGACTAAAAACAATAATAAATAATTTTAAATGATATTTATGTTTTTCCATGTGGAGATTATTTTATTTCACTAGATGTTAAAATTAAAGATCTTTGCATCAGCAGACATTATTATATATCTCTAATGTTATCAAATGTCAGGTGTATCACATGTCAAAGGCAATTGATATTTCTTAATCAAACTTAAATAACAGTTATTAAGTGCTTATTATGTTAAAGTACTCTGTTGAGTAAAATTACATAAGATAGATTAAAATATATAAGAACATAAGAAAAAATGTGAACATTACTAACCTGTAAGAAAATATTTTTAGCAGAGGGTTGTGATAGGAACCAGAATTTAGGGGTTAGGGAATAAGGGAATGGTAGGGCCTGGAAGCAGCAGATGAGGACTGTTGTTTGGAGAGGTGGAGGCTTTGGGTTGGGGTAAAATGGTGAAGGGAATGAGAGAATACATGCACATAAAAGAACAACATACAAATGAAGAGTGGTTTGAAGGCATTTGTAGAAAGACATGTAAAAACAAGGCAGAAATGATTGAGAAGTAATAGAGTTAAAAGCCTAAGGAAACAAGTGGAGAGGTAACCTGGGAGTGGAAAAAACATTCTTCAGATATTTAAGTAAAATCGATATGAAAAAGTAGAATTTTTTTCAGTATGAATAAAAACTTAGGGTCTTCATTTTGGAAGACACTCATCTCAGCAAGTGAGAGAACTGTCTTTCTCCCTTAAATTTGGTATTTATTTTAGGATCATGGAAAAGAGATGGGGGAGAAATGTAATAAAGTTCATCAAAAGTGAATATAGATGGCCAGAAAACAGTAATCCCAGAGAGTGTTTGGTGGAGTTAGTCAATACAGTCTTTCCATGTTTTCTAACAAGTGGCAGCCTGTGAGCAGCAGAACACATATATGTGAAGGGTTATTTAACTATGGGGGGCTGGGTAAGAATTAAGAAGAAGGCTAAAGAAGAAGGAACATTTTATGTTTATTATTGGGTGGGGAAAGGAGCTGGAGACATCTGGTTGGGATCTTTGTGGCTGTGGAAATGGCCTTATTAGAATGGAAGTGACAGGAAATGAGCTAGGGAAGAAGGCAAACCGACACTGCCAGGATCAGCCAGAGGCTTAGTGCTCCTCCAGTGAGCTAATTTAAGTCTCCAGAGCCTGCTCCCTGCCAAGCTCCAACGGGGAGAGAGGAGAAAGTACCACCACAGCCATGAGAGCAATCTGGAGGACTCAAGAGTTGTCTTTCCTCCCTTGTTCAATGTCACACAGCTAAACAATTGGGAGAACTCTGACTGAAACCTGGCAGGGTGGCTCTAGGGTCCGTATCCTCAACGCTGTAAGTTTTGTCTTTGTGGACGTATATTCAGATTATTAGTAAAGTGGTACTTTTTAAAAATCTTGAAGAGTGGTGTGAGAATTACTTTCACTATTTATTACTTTTTTTTCTTTTTTTTGCTTTGTCTATGTATTATTCATCTGGCTCTCTCTCATAAATGAAGATGTAAGTGCAAGTTGGCATCTTGCTTTGGAACTGGTACAATGCTGTTCATAAATTCAAATGGTTACCAAAATATGTGAAACTTGTGCATATATTATTTTAATTGACTGTTTTCTTAATTCAGAAGTGAGATTCTTCAGTTTTATATCTATGACACTAGAATATACAGCAAATCCTCTCAACTCTGTCAGACATTCAGTTAATTATCTAATGTTTCATTTGCATTTTAGCAAATAACCAGATCTAATGCTTAATGCAGCTGACTAAATGCTTTGATAGTCTGCATCCTAGTCTTTTTAATAAGATATTTTTTTTTAATTTTTTTCTATTTTTTTAAATTTCGGCATACTACGAAGGTGCAAATGTTTAGGTTACATATATCGCCTTTGCCCCATCCAAGTCAGAGCTTCAAGAGTGTCCATCCCCCAGATGGTGCTCACTGCACCCATTGTGTGAATATACCCATCCCCTCCTTCCCCCTGCTACCTGCCCGATACCCAATGAATGTTACTACTATATGTACACATAAGTGTTGATCAGTTATTACCAATTTGATGGTGAGTACATATGGTACTTGTTTTTCCATTCTTGTGATACTTCACTTAGTAGAATGGGCTCCAGCTCTATCCAGGATAATACAAGAGGTGCTAGATCACTGTTGTTTCTTATAGCTGAATAGTACTCCATGGTACACATATACCACATTTTATTAATCCACTCATGTATTGGTGGGCACTTGGGTTGTTTTTACATCTTTGCAATTGTGAATTGTGCTGCTATAAACATTCTAGTGCAGATGTCTTTTTTATAGAATGTTTTTTTCCCTTTGAGACATTGGCCTAGGGAAAGAATTTATGAAGAAGACCCCAAGGACCATCACAGCAACAACAAAAATAAATAAATGGGACCTGGTCAAATTAAAAACTTCTGCACAGCCAGGGAAACTATCACAAGAGCAGACAGACAGTCTATAGAATGGGAGGAAATATTCGCATGCTACACATCCGATAAATGGCTGATAATTAGAATCTATATAAAACTCAGGAAAATCAGCAAGAAAAAATCAAACAACCCCATTAAAAAGTGGGCAAAAGACATGAACAGAAACTTTTCAAATGAAGACAAGACTAGTGGCCAACAAACATACGAAAAAATGCTCAAAATCTCTAATCATCAGGGAAATGCAAATCAAAACCACAATGAGATACCACTTATCTCCAGTGAGAATGGCTTTAATCAAAATGTCCCAAAACAATGAATGCTGACATGGATGTGGAGAGATAGGAACACTCATACACTGCTGGTGGGACTGTAAACTAGTACAACCTCTGTGGGAAGTAATATGGAGATACATCAAGAGCTACAAGTAGAACTACAATTTGATCTAGCAATCCCATTACTGGGCATCTAATCAGATATTCTA
>CAUYRT010082117.1:0-12852 GCA_963574885.1 Lepilemur ruficaudatus
CCAGGCATGGTGGTGCTTGCCTGTAGTCCCAGCTACTTGGGGGGCTGAGGCAGAAGGATTGCTTGAGCCCAGGAGTTTGAGGTTGCTGTGAGCTAGGCTGATGCCACGGCACTCTAGCCCGGGCAACAGAGTGAGACTCTGACTCAAAAATAAATAAATAAATAAATAATAAAAAAAAAATAAAAAAAATGTGTCTATGATTTTTTAACTGCTTTGTGTATTCTGTTGTATGACTGCTTCACAGTTTATTCTTTTCCCTGTTAATGGGCATTTAGACGTTTCTGCTTTTTCATTATGATGAACACTGCCACAATGAATGAAGCATACATGTTTCCTCATATGAAATGTACCAGAGTTTCTCTAGGGGGTGTGCAAGGAGCGGACTTGCTGGTTTGGAGGAAACATGCACATTCTGCTTTTACTAGAACTTTCCAAATTGCTCGCTGCAAAGGTTGACACTCCTGCGAGCAATGCACTCAAGTACCCATTTCTCTGTGTCCTTGTCAATACTTGGTATTGTCAGAATTTTTAATTTTTGCCAACGAAACTGTGTTCTAAGCTTTGGGTTAGCCTCTGAATCGGACAGATGCGACAGATATGAAAGGACATTTCCTTGGTTGTGGATTTGCATTGCCCTAATTACTAGGCTGAGCATGTTGTCATATGATTTTTAGCCATTTTGATCTCCTCTCTGCTATTGCTCAGTGGGATTTAGCTCTAACCAATCTCACTTTGGGAAGAGCTTATATCATTTTCTCAGACACACTTTTTGTCTTTTCTTCCCCCCACATTCCTGGTTTTTAATAACTTCCCAGTTTAAGAGGCTCGAAAATGACCTTGGGAGATGAAGAAGATGAATATGCTGGTATATCCCAGGGACAGTCGCTCAAGGTGGGCTGGGGAGTGTAGGTGGCGTCCTGCGGGGCAATGTCTTGCTGACTTGGGCAAAGTCTGAGTTAGCCTCCTGCACTTCACCCCCCATTCCTTTAGAACCCCTTCTTTCCCATTGTAATGAATCCACGGCAAGGGGTCCGGACTTGCTCTGTAATGCCTCTCACGAGTACTTGAAGAAGAAGGAGGGAAGCAGAATAACTCTTGGAATTAACATAATTCTAGAATGCCAGACCTCTGAGAGCAGTAACGCTGTCCAAACTTTCTCTCCATCCCGGTTTGCAGATTGGGAGCCTGAGGCCCCAAGACGGGGGAGTGCCCTGCCTGTCATTCTACCCCCGGTGTGAATCAGCTGAGTGGGTGAGGAGTTGAGGAGGAAAACCTCCAGGCGTCTCTGAACCTCTTAGGCAACTATAGTATGGCCGTTCACAGAAGCTCCTCTAGGATTAAGCAGGCGCTGCAGACCCCACACGGTGGCACACGCCTCACCCAGGGGTACAAAGAAGGTTTATTGTGTGATTGAAGAGCTGAGATACCAAAGAAACCACCGGCGAGTGTCCCAGAACCACGTGCTGGGTCGGTGAAACAGACTAAGCTGCCTCGTGTGCGTCTGAGAGTCTCTCTCCTCGCGCTCTCCATCCCTTCTTTCCTCCTTCTTCCTCTTCTCTCCTCCTTTTATCTCATTCCTCCGTTACTCTCTCACCTCTCATTTTTCTCTTGTTTCCTCTTTTCTCTTTCCTTATGCAAGAACACCAGCCTGGGACTCAGGCATCTGAACCCTCTAAACTCCCTCATTGGGATCACTCACTCAAGAGTTCACATCCCTGCCTGGGCCTCAGTTTCCCTGAAATAACATTGCTGGAGGACTGGCCCCTCCCAGCTCTAATTCTGGAGCTAGTAAGGCAACAGCTGTTTGGAGGATGCCTGTCCGTAAGATTTCCAGAAAGGCAACCCCCCCTCAGGAGGGTCCCCCCAAAATCAGTTTGTATCTAAGGCATTGGGATCAAAGCCACTTTTGAGAGAAACTTCACACATACTGTTAACTGTTTCCAGGCCCTTTGTGGCCATGATTTTTCTCCAAAGACGTGGGAGTGGATTCCGCGGCTTAGGCCCTACCTCGAAGTGTGCCCGCCTCACGGTGGGCTTGCTGAATTTCCAACGTTTCATCCAGTTCTGAAACCCCAGGGGTCTATGGGCTTCTGTTTGAGCAGGAGGGACCACGGCTCAAACCGCATAGCCCATACCCACCAAGCAGGGATTTCACTAAGAGCCCACGGACCATAGTGCGTGAGTAATTATTGATTTCTTCGGTATGAAAACACAGTTCTCTGAAGATAATCAGATCATCGCCAATTAATGTTAGGGAGAAAAAAACAAAGACAGCAGTTTGAGGGTTGGGTAGCAGGAGAATAATTATCCACCGCATTCATTTCCCACATGGTGAAGGGTTCAGTAACCCCTCTCAGAGCCTGTGGGGCTACTGACCTAATGTCTTTACCCAGAAGGGGTCTGGGAAGCCCAGCGTGAGAACGAGGAAAACTGGCCCTAGCTGGGCATGAAGGCCTGAGCGTGCCAGAATTCCTGGCCAGATACAGGACTGAGTGAGCCTCAGGTGGACGCAGATTTATGCTGTCACTGCTTTGATTCTCTCTCTTTCTATGGCCTTGAGCAAGCCACTTGACCTCAGTTTTCCTGCCAATAAAAGGGGGATAATAACATACTCCTCTAAGGGTGCTTCTTAAGAATAATTGGTCGTTTTTCGCAGGGCACTTTGAAGAAAAGTGCTTTGGGGTTATTCTGTTGGCTCTGGAATTTTCCTTGGTGCAGATATCAAACCGACGAGGGTGGCCAATGTTCTGATTCTGGTACTCCCAGCCAAACCACTTTCCCCAGTTTGGTTGGAAAAGAAGAGGCGGGAGGGGCTGTGATCACAGCCTGAGCCTGCCTAGACTATTAAAGGCACAAGTCCGCCTTTGATGCTTGCCTGCAACGCTTGTTAATTTTAATAGGAAGTGAGCAGAGGCGAGAAGGCTCTGCTTAGCAGAAGAAAACAGGTCCGAGCCAAAGAGGATTAGTGCCAACTAAATTTAGATCTTGTTTGGCTTTGAAGCCCTTGGCTCCAGTGCAGGAATTACAGGACAACTCCTAGATGTCAGTAGGGTAGGAGGCAGGGGGCTGGGGAAAGTGAGGACCTGGGGCCCCTCGGTTCCTAGCTCAGGCAGGAGCAGATCAGCTAGGAGCAGATGGCGCCTGTCTTAATCTGGGAATCACTTTAGAGTCAATAGTCTCCCAGGCTGGTGAATTTCTGGGGAAACTTTGAACAGGGGTCTTAAATTTAAGTACGTTCAGGGGCTAGGTAGTTAATAGATAACAGTGAAATAGACTGATTGTAGGTAATAGGGAATGGTGGGGAGTGTGGCAAACTGTCTGAGCTTCCATTGAATATTGGGATTTGGGAATAAGGGTCAAATTTTGCCAGCTCTTCTGATTTTATAGAGAAATTGAAAAATCTTCATTTGCGTGTGCATGTGCATATATGTGTGTAATATTCCAATTTTTAAACATTGATCAAAGTTGTTATTTTTTCATACTTTTCTCCCTCACTTGAGGGAGAGGAGCGCTACTCTCTGTGATACTCATGCCACCACTTATTCATTGAACCAACTGTCCAAACACTGGCTGTTATAAGTGGGCCTCAGACCTATTTCCTGTCACCAGCTTCAGATCTGTCATGCAGGAATCTGAAGCCTCCTTTTGTTTTCATTCTTGGCTCATCCTACCTCTTGAGGTAGAACACATCCTAAGATCTTTCTGCGTAAAGTAGGTTGGAGAGGGTGCTTCTTTGCCTTGAACTGTTTTAAACTTCAAGGAAGACCTCTCCTTTGAATAGCTGAGGTTGAGTGACTCAACTATTCCCTCCTTCTGCATCCACTTTGAGACTTTATAGATTTAATTCAAGCCAAGCCTCCTTTCCTCCATGTGGAAGAGACCTCATTCCATAGCTCTGTCATCTCACCATCCTTTTGGTCACTGTAGTCGTCCACAGTTGCCTGCGATATGTCCCCAGGTTTGAAAGCAAATGCCCCTAAATGTTTTCACCCACCATTTATCCCAGGCCTTCCAGAAAAAGGGGAACATGTGTGCCTGCAAATATGGGCCCAAGCAAGTGAATCCCACATGGAGGCCGGGAAAGTGGCATCTTCCTACCAGCCCACAGAAGACAGGAGTGACTGGCCACTTCTCATCGAATGGATGCCCATGGGCCTAGCAAGTGCCCACTCATGCATTCATTCCACAAATGTTTACCAAGTTTGTAAGATGTGCCAGGTTCTGGGCTGCAGAGGTTGCAATCAATAAAGCCAAGCAAGTCCTTGCCCTCCTAATTCTAACATTATAACAGGGGAGAGAGAGAACAGAAACATACAATCACATCCATGAACAATTATAAATTGTGATATGTGACATGGGTGAATATCTACAGCTACATAAAGGGAAGCCCAATTCAGACAAAAGAGGTAAACCTTTAGCTGAGACTTGTGGAGGGAAAACTGTTCCAGGCAGAGGGAATAGCATGTGCAAATGTCCTGTGGCTAGAAAGAGGTTGGCTTATTTGAGAAACTGAGAGAAAGCCAATGTAGCTAGAGGTGGTGACTAAAGGGAAAGAAGTACTATAAGAGCTATGAGTCAAATGCCTACAGGGTTCAGCAGGTTTCATGAATACTGTGAAGTGAGCCACGTCAGAGACAAAAGGGAGCAGTGGGGACTGTGGCAAATTGGGGAAAAAACAACCTGTATAAAGGAGGCAGCTACTGCTCAATTCCAGCCAATCTTACACACGTGGAGATGAAATCTGTGAGTCCAGTGTTACCAGATCTTATGATTTTTCAACGGAACCCCCAAATATAGGTTTTTATATAAAATCTCTAATAAAAAACCCACCGAGATCCTCATAACACATGTTTGATGGCCGGGGTGCTGCCTCTTTGCAGCCCCTGAGCTGGACAAATTTACAGTGGAGAATCAAGGAACTGCCGCAGGGGAATGTCTCCCATCGTGTAAGGAAACTGAGGCCCAGAGTATTCTCAGCTCTTGTTCCATGCGGGGTTTCCTGCGGCGCAAGCGGCCTTTCAGGCTGATTTTCTCTTTGGGCCCCAAGCAAGCTTTTAACTATGGGGCTCAGTTTTCTAATTTGCAACTGGGAGTGTTGAGGCCAAGTTTGGCGGCTGCCTGGGACTACAGCGTGAGGGGTAATTAGGGTTTGAAAATGACTTTGAAGTTTCCCAAAGCAGAACAGCTAAATACCTGGAAAAGCTCAGAAGGGGATTTCAAAGGGCTTGTTCCTTAGAGTGACACCGCCTGACATGCTCCATCTCATCCCATTCCAGGGTGCCTTACTCAGAGGGAATGTGAACAAGTGGCGGCCCTCTGCCATGGGAATCTGGGGAGCACCCCAATATATTCCTGTCTCCCCCATCGGCCTATCCTTTCCTCCCTTCCCTTCTGTTCCCCTTTCCTTCCTCACCCAGACACTCACTCCCTTCTGTGTGCCAGCCATGGTGCCAGTTCTAGAAACATGTCCTTGCAGAGTTTGCAGCCCAGCAAGGAAAATAGACAGAAAATCAGAAATTACATTCTGGTGTGTGTTATAAGATAGAGATTGCAGGGGGCCCAGGAGCCTCAGGAGCAAATAACCAACCCGTCCAAGGGGTCAGGAATTAAGTGATGCTTAAACTGCAACCTGAAGATAAGCAGGAGTTAGCCCCAGGGCTGGGGCAGGAAAGAGTGGGAGAATATTCCAGATAGAGGGAGCTTCCAGGATCAGAGACTGGTGGGGTGGGGGTGAGGAAAGTTAAGTAGTCCCAGACCTGACTTATCTGTCTACACTGGTGGAGCCCTGGAGTCCAAGGCCAAATGGTGGATTGGCAGTTAGGAGGTGGATAGGAGCTAAATCACACAGAGCCTCAGCAGCTGGAGCAAGGATTTTTTTTTCAACCTTAAGGGTAATAGGATAATAAGAAGTTTCTGAATTTCAACCCAAAGGGAAATGTTAGAATTTGATTGCATTTCTTCAGCGCTCAGTGGTTACTTCCTTGGTTTCATTTCCTTAGAGGAATATCCGGCCAATCAATAGGTTCTAATTCTGCTCTTCTCTGATCACCAAATCTTTCTGCACCTTCTCTGCATTCCAAGACGCCAGTACCTCATCTGCAAAGTAGGTACTATCGTAGGTCTGTATTTGGGTTGAGAACGCTGGCTCAAAGAGCTCATCTGCCAAGATCACTGAGCCAGAACGGGGCAGAGTGAGGATTTGAACCCAGGTCTATCTGGTTCCAAGGCCTGGACTCTGTTGCACAATTCAGAGATAGTCAAGATAATGATGGATGCCCTGGGGATGATCTGTCTTGGCCTCGTCTCCAGGTAGAAAAATATCTCTGGCGCTCTCTTTGCAGATATTCAAAGGAAAAAAGAAATCCCACCTCTAAAATCAACATCTGTACTGAGCTGGGTCAACATCGGGGCAGAGACAGGTTGGGGAGGAGCTGAAGCTCTGCTCTGTGAGCGTTTGCATACTAATGAGGCAGGAATACCAGTGGCTCATTAATGAGGACCTGACCTCTGGGGTTCTAAAGATGCCAGCTTTTGTCCAAGTCTTTTTTCTTTGAGAGAACATTCAGCTGGTTCCTGGAACGGATGCAGCACAAAAGGGCCTTTCAAGACCTCCTGCTGAATGAAGTGTTTTGTTCCCACTGCAGCTTTTAAAGACATGGAGAGAAAACAAACTCAGAGTGGCTAAGAAGCACTGCTTCTCAGGGATGGGCAGGCGGGCAGGCTGCGAAGTCCCAGGACAGGCCTTCCATGAGACGGGGAGGCTGTCCTCGACCTGGGCTGAGTCACAAACCCAGCACCTGTGGCAAGTTGTTGCCCCTGGGTTTATAGCTAGGAAGCCTGAAAGGTGACGTGCGTCATTGGGCATGATGAGACACGTGTTGGTCCAAATGAACCAGAAGGTACAAATTCTCCTCTTTTCAGCACCCAAAGGAGTCGAGAGAGGGCTCAGTCTGGGATTAAAGCTGTGAGTTTCCTGTGGGAGGGCTGGGTCCATGGTAGAAAACTTAGACTGTTCACGTAAGTGCACGAAGAGATGACAGACGAAAAAATAATATAAATGACTTGTAAAGCAACTGATAAGGTTCATCTACACTTATAATAATAGAAATGCAAAATAAAACTACAAATAGATAGCATTTAAAAAATCTGTGTGATTGGCACAGATCCCAAAATATGAAATGTGCCGTGTCTGGAGGCTGGGGGAAAGCAGGTGTGCTCAGGTCTGGGTGGTGACAGGGAAACTGAAGGGTGACCACAATAGCTCTCAAAATGCAAAAGGCACATGTATGTTCACAAAGCAACTCCAAGGGAGGAGATTATTCTGTGCATTTATTTATATACAGCACACAAAGAAGTGGCTGTCAGTCATTGCAGTCTTGTCTGTAACAGATTAGAAAAGCCCTAAATGTCCATGGCAATGGAAATGGATTCAATGTGTTCGTGCAATGGAATTCTAGACAGTCCTTAAAAATACAAGGTAGCTCTGCATGTCCCAATGTAGAAGGATCATGAAGACATAACGTTAACAGGAAAAGCAGGTGCAGATTGGTGTGGGTCAGGATGCTACCATTTGGAGGGAGGAAATTGGGATGAGGCAACCTAACTATACATGTTTGTGAACAGAATACAGCTTTCAGGAGACACAAGGTCTTCGCTGTGACCTCCGAGAGATCTGGGGAGCTGAAAGTCCACTCAGCTGGGAGCGAGACTTATACTGGAGGTTCTTTTTTAGCACTTGAATTATTTTTGTTGTATGCTTGTATTGCTTTTGCAAAAGAAAGTAAAGTGGAAAAAGGAAGGAAAGAAAGGGAAAGAAAAGAAAAGAAAAGAAAAAATAAAATAAAATGCAATAATCATCTCACCTCCCAGAAATAAGCACTAGTAAGATTTTGGCTCATACCTTCCTATTGTTTTCGAATTAATTTCAGGCTTAAAGAAAAGTTGCACCAATAGTACAAAGAGGGCTGGCTGCGGTGGCTCACGCCTGTAATCCTAGCACTCTGGGAGGCCGAAGCAGGAGGATGGTTTGTGATCAGGAGTTAGAGACCAGCTTGAGCAAGTCCCGTCTCTACCAAAATTAGTTAAAAATCTGTAAAGTGTGGTGGTGTGCGCCATGGGAGGCTGAGGCAGGAGGATTTCTTGAGCCCAGGAGTTTGAGGCTGCAGTGAGCTATCAGCTGCACTCTACCCAGGGCAACAGAGTGAGACACTGTCTCAAAAAAAAAAAAAAAGAAGAAGAACTCTCATTTGCTGTCATGCATATATGCATTTTGCCACATCTTCAATGTCATTCTCTTCTCTCTCCCCTCTCGCTGTCTACATATATGTAGATATATACTATAAATAAATATTTTTTTCTTCTGAACTATTTGGAGTAAATTGCCCCCTTACTACTAAATACCTCATTATGAATTTCCTGAAAACAAGGATATTAATTTACACAACCACAATACAATCAACACGATCAGGAAATTCAACATTGATATAACACTATCATTTAGTCTACAGACCTTATTTACATTTCACTAATTGTCTCACTAACGTCCTGCATAGCAATTTTTCTTTTTTTTTTTTGTTCTGGTCCAGGATCTCAGCCAGGACCACACAATTCCATTTAGTTGTCATGTGTATTCATTTTCTTTTCCTGTGAAACAATTGCTCGGCCTTTCTTTTTCTTCTTAACATTTTTGAAGAGGAGAGGCCGCTTACTTCGCAGAGTGCCCCTCCTGCTTTGCCTGCTGTTTCCTTGTGATCGGGTTCAGGCTTTGTACTTTCGGTGGCAACAGGCCTTATAATCTCTAGTATACTTCCTGTTTCTATGAATTTGACTACTCTAGGAGTCTCATATAGTGAAATGATACAGTATTTGTCCTTTTGTGACTGGCTTATTTCAGTTAGCACAATGTTTTTAGTTGGCCAATTAATTTCTTTATATTTTTAGTAGAGATGGGGTCTCGCTCTTGCTCAGGCTGGTTTTGAACTCCTGACCTTGAGCAATCCTCCCGCCTCGGCCTCCCAGAGTGCTAGGATTATAGGCATGAGCCACCGTGCCAGCCAGCCCTACCACCTTAATGCATCTCTTGGAGCCTTAATTAATTTATCTATGAAACGGGGGTGATAATGGGGTTGTTGGGAGGACTCGCCATAGTAAACAGCTGGTGTGGGATAGCTCCTCCCTAAAGATTGGTCCCCTTCCCCCTCAAATGTCACTTCCTCCACGTAGCATCCCCGCATTCCATACCATCCCTCTTCTAACCTCCAGAACATTCAGTATGTTCCTCTCATGTAACACTGATCAGTTCTCTGCCTTAGATTAGTGTGGATTGTGCTTGTGTTGCAGTCATGAACTCTTGAGGGTGGGGCTTGTGTCTAAGGCATCGTTATATCCCTGTGGGTAGGAAGCCCAGGGCTTGGCATGAAATTCAGTAAATGTTTGCATGGCCGAGAGGCAGCGTGCTTAGCGAACAGAGCAAGGGCCCTAGAGCCGCACTAGGTGGGTTCAAGCCCAGTTCTGTCATTCATTAGCTAAGTGACCTGAGGCAAGTTACTTAACCTTTTCATGCCTGGGAGTCCTGACTTGTAAAATGGGGCAATTAATAATAACAGCACCTACATCTTCAAGTTGTTGTGAAGATTAAATAAGTTAATATGCATAAAGTGCTTAGAACAGCGGCTTCCACAGGAGGAGAACTATATAGCTGTCGGCTGTTATACTAGCACCTGCAAAGGGCCTTTTTCCAGGTGTGGCCCCCCCCACAAATTTTGTAAAGCTGAATGAAAAGGCCGTATCCCTACCCCATCCTCTCCTCATGCATATGCATACTTGGCAGGTTTCAGAAAATCTAGCGCTCCTGACGCATTCTTTGGAGTTAAGACATTGTACCTTATTAAAATGCAAGCGTTGTCATCTTCAAATGTGAGTTGAACACTTCCTGTGCATACAGCTTTGTCCAGGAACACCATTGTGTGGCTATAAAAAAAATGAGGATGCTCTGCAAAGCACAGTAAGTGACAAAAGAAAAATATAAAACCATGTGTCTAGGATGCTACCGTTTATGGAGTACACAAAAGCTAGGGGAGAGAATTATATATAGGACTTACCCATGTAATCACAGACCACCTGTGGCAGGAGACCCAAGGAATTGGTCTCAGTGGGGGTCTCTGGGGAGGGGATTTTGGTAGTGAGGACAGGGATGGGAGAGGGACTTCCTTTCATTGTATATGCTTTTTTTTTTAAACAAAATATACTTCTTAATTACGATAAAATATACATAATGTAAATTTTACCATTTTAACTATTTTATTTTATTTTTTGAGACAGAGTCTCACTCTGTTACCCAGGCTAGAGTGCTGTGGCATCAGCTTAGCTTACAGCAACCTCACACTCCTGGACTCAAGCGATCCTCCTGCCCCAGCCTCCCGAGTAGCTGAGACTACAGGCACATGCCACCGTGCCCGGCTAATTTTTTCTATTTTTAATTGTTTGGCTAATTTCTTTCTATTTATAGTAGAGACGGGGTCTCGCTCTTGCTCAGGCTGGTCTAGAACTCCTGAGCTCAAGCAATCCTCCTGCCTCAGCCTCACAGAGTGCTAGGATTACAGGCGTGAGCCACTGCGCCCGGCCTCTAACAATTTCTGAGCCTCCTTTGTTAAAGTAGTATTTTCAAGGACAGACTTATCTCCTTTTTTTTGTTTGCTTTTGTTATTATTTTTTAGTTGACAGATAATTGTACATATTTTTGGGTTACAGTGTGACATTTTCATACATGTATACAATATGTAATAATCATATCAGGGTAATGAGCATAACTGTCACCTCAAACATTTATCATTTCTTTGTGTTGGGAACATTCAAAATTCACTCTTCTGGCCAGGAGCAGTGGCCCACGCCTGTAATCCTAGCACTCTGGGAGGCCGAGGCGGGCGGATCGCTCAAGGTCAGGAGTTTGAAACCAGCCTGAGCAAGAGCGAGACCTCGTCTCTACTATAAATAGAAGAAATTAATTAGCCGACTAAAAATATATAGAAAAAATTAGCCGGGCATGGTGGCACATGCCTGTAGTCCTAGCAGCAAAGTGAGACTCTGTCTCAAAAAAAAAAAAATTCGCTCTTCTAGCTATATGAAAATATACAATAAATTTTTCTTAATTATGGCCACACCATGCTGCCATAGAACACCAAAACTTATTCCTCCTATCTAGCTTGGAGAACAGAATCTCTCCCTCCCCAGGCGAAAGAATCTTAGATTCCCTTAGGTAATTATAAAGACAATCATTATTAAGGCTAGGGTCTGGAATTTTATTAGGTGAGCATTAGACAGAAAAAATAATTAGGCCCATGGAGCTAGAATTTTATTGCAAAATACAAAAGATAGGGCTAAAGAGGATTTTTTAAATTAAATTTCAGTGAAATAATGAGCATATTGTGTTTTCCTTCTACAAAATGAAGTAATTCCTTTAGGATCTGCCACCACCTAACCCCATTTACTTAGTAATTTCAGTTCACACAGGCTGCACACACCTCATTTCTCCTTCCACAGAAGGAGTCTAACTTCTGTGCTTAGGCTATGAGGAAAATGGGCTGTCCTTGGAGGTCATTTGTTCACACAGACATCTTCTGAGGTGTACCAGGTGCTGTGTGGTCCTCAGGTGCTGACTGGTGTTTTATGCTCCTGTTTTAACACTCAAAGCCACTATATGACTATACGGAAACTCCAGGCCTAACTCCTCAGCTGCTTGATTAAATCTGTATTCCCTGGAGCCATAGGAAATGCTTGCTTGCTCTCCCCAGCCACAGCAGGAGCTTGATGGTTTGGTGAGGCCCATCTGCCTAGACCAACACACAGATATGTCTACTGACACCCACACAGTCAGGGCTTGTAGGGGCTCACGCCTATAATCCCAGCACTTTGGGAGGCTGAGGCAGGAGGATCACTTGAGGCCATCCCACTCATTTAAAATTTCCATTTAAATGTCTGCTCTTGGGGGCCGGGCTCAGCGGCTCACACCTGTAATCCTAGCACTCTGGGAGGCCGAGGCCGGCGGATTGCTCGAGGTCAGGAGTTCGAAACTAGACTGAGCAAGAGCGAGACCCCGTCTCTACTAAAAATAGAAAGAAATTAATTGGCCAACTAAAAATATATAGAAAAAATTAGCCGGGCATGGTGGTGCATGCCTGTACTCCCAGCTACTCGGGAGGCTGAGGCAGGAGGATCGCTTGAGCCCAGGAGTTTGAGGTTGCTGTGAGCTAGGCTGATGCCAGGGCACTCTAGCCTGGGCAACAGAGTGAGACTCTGTCTCAAAAAAAAAAACAAAAAAACAAAAACAAATAAACTTCTGCTCTTGTCTGCAGCTGATCCGGGCACAACAGTTTTGTCACCCATCAAGTGGAAAGTTTGCTGAACTTCAGTTTTTCAGTCAGACTTGCGTAAGCTGAATCAGTTGAGATGTCTATATTGTTGGCTATTTTTTCTACTGTTAATCGTTAGTCCTCTTCCTGCAGGGCACAAACAAGATTAATTTTTTCTCGAAAATGGATGTGGATGGTCTGCCATTGTGGGCTTCATCTTTGACATCATCATGCCCCCCGCTCTTTTTTTTTTTTTTGAGACAGAGTCTCACTCTGTTGCTGGGCTAGAGTGCCGTGGTGTCAGCCTAGCTCACAGCAACCTCAAACTCCTGGACTCAAGTAATCCTCCAGCCTCAGCCTCCCAAGTAGCTGGGACTACAGGCATGCGCCACCATGCCCGGCTAATTTTTTTCTATATATTTTTAGTTGGCCAATTAATTTCTTTCTATTTTTAGTAGAGATGGGGTCTTGCTCTTGCTCAGGCTGGTCTCGAACTCCTGCCCTT
>CAUYRT010082118.1:0-32266 GCA_963574885.1 Lepilemur ruficaudatus
GCCACCATGCCCGGCTAATTTTTTCTATATATTTTTCGTTAGCCAATTAATTTCTTTCTATTTTTGGTAGAGATGGGGTCTCGCTCTTGCTCAGGCTGGTTTTGAACTCCTGACCTTGAGCGATCTACCCACCTTGGCCTCCCAGAGTGCTAGGATTACAGGCGTGAGCCACCACGCCTGGCCCTTCAGTTTCTAATTCCATTGAATTTGAAACAATTTTCAAATAATTTTAGCATATGTGGACTTTCTCTTACCCAACAGTTAAGATAATTTGAAGAGGGAAATGACACCTTTTTAGTCTTTGGAAGGAAGGTGAGCCTGGCAGCATGGACAATGCATTTGGAAGCAGAATATCTGTATTACAGTGAGATCTTGGGTAAGGGTCTTAGCTTTTTTAAGGTTAATAAAAATAATTCATAATACTATCAAGAGTGAATATGTTATATATAAAAGACCCACTACAGAGCATGACTAACACATGATATATGTGTAAATATTAGTTCTTTCTTCCCGTAGTCATGCTCCATATATCACCTGAATAGTGATTAAGGAAACCAAACACTTGGGCTGGGTGTTTGAGTCAGAGGACTTACTCTGGAACCCTCTTAACTACTTTTCTGGCTACATACTTTTAAAAGATATCCTTGTTAAAAATAGTAATGCAGATTATTTTTTTATTGACCCAAGGTAGAAGGCATGGTAGGATAGTGGTGAGAGTCAACAAGAAAGACTATTGAGAGAGCAAAAGAAAGATAAAAATGATTGACTGTGGCGTGATTGAACAGAAAAGGAAGTAAAACCATGAGCAGGAAGTGAAAGACTGGGAGAAAACTTAGAAGTTTAGATTAAGGGCCTGGAAACTTTATTAGGTAAAATTCTTCCTACTTCGTTGACTGTACTTTTTCATTTTAGTTTGAGTTTACTTTCTCATTTTCTTTACCTATTTCTTAAATGTTGATGTAGTTTGAAACTCTACCCTCTTCCTATATGATACTGATCCTGGATAATCTTGTCCAGTTCCACAGTTTCAAAGTCCTATGAAAAAGCAAAGGGTTCCAAATCTGTGTCTTCAGCTCCAATCTCTGCCTTCAGCCGCAGGCTCATGTCTTGAATCTCTGATTATCACTGTGTGTCTCCGAGTGGATGTCACATGGCTTTTCAATCTCAACATTCATCTCTCTTCTGGATTCTCCACGTCATTAAATAGCACCACCATTGATTCAGATCCGAAAGCCAGAAACTGAGGCATCATCTTTTAATCTTCTCTTCTACAGAGCACATTCAAGCAACAACCAACTCCTGCTGATTTTTTTCCTTCGGGAATCTTTGAAAAATTACATTGAACACTAAGGGAAGTCGAACTGGGAGAGTACTAAAATAGGTCAGAGGAGACATAAAATATCCTACCCAGTGTCAAAACCAATATCCCCTGGGACTATTTTACTCTATGCCTTAGGGTGTACCTGACGGAATTCTGTTAGTGTTGTCCTTTTTGCCTCAAGCAGTTACTGGCAGTATGTGAATTTTCAGATTTGTATTCTTTCTAGAACATCATATCCTCTTATACCATCTCTGTTCTTTCATCTTTGTTGTTTTCTTCTTTTAATTTTATGGTAATTGCTGCTACCAGTTGAGTTCTTATTTCTCTCCCATCATTCATTGTATTAAATAGGGCTGGGTTATGTGTTGAAGTAAACTCTTAGTTGCTTATAGAAACAGAGGTTTATTTCTTGTTCTTGCTAACATGCCCATGATGGGTTGGCTAAATGTTTTTTCTTTGGGGTTTGAGTGAGGCTGATGGAGCCTCTACTGTCTAGACAGTTGTTGGTTCTTGTGGTGCACCATAGGGAGGAACCAAAGTATAGCCTGCCTTGGCTCTGGAAGGCTTCTGCTTGGCAGCAATACATATTAATTGAACTCATCTTCCAATGACCAAAGGACACTACATTACCACTCCTAATTTCAAGTAGGTAGGGAAATGGAGTCCTACTCTATGCCATGAAGGGAGAATACTGAAATGGCTGCTGAACATTTATTTGCAGCGTGATAACCAGACTCACTTATGGCTCTTCTGCTGACAACCCTGCCTTCTTTCCTCTCTGCCTCCTTCCCTTATCTCCTTCTCTCCCACTGTCTGTCCTTCCTTTCTTACTTCCTTCTTTTGACCTTTTAAAAAATGGCTAGAAAAATATTCCTGGGAATACCACAACGATGGGAAACCAAGCATTCAGTACTGCAGGTGGTTACAAATATTGAAAAAGAAAAATTGATTTGTGAGTACATTGCACTGTAACTACATAGCTAGTGATTCTAAGTGTAGCCTGATTGACAACAGTGAGCCACAGTGGCACAGACAATAGAATCAGGGGCCTAAAAGATTTCAGGCAAGTTAGAATTTTAGTAAATATCAAAAGCACATCTCTTAGCACTTATTGCATGGCTCTAGGTGCTGATGCTCACTGATATCAGTTGTGTGATCACCATGGCAATTGATAAATGTTAAGAATTCAATATATATTTTTTCCCTTGTAATGTTTTAAAATGTTTCATTCTGAAGAATACCTTTTCATCTGTCTGTTATTCTGTTAAATCTGTGCAACAAGAAATCATTCTCTCTTTTTTGTAATGTAAAATCTTTTTAGCAGATCTAATTTATTTGAAAAAGTCTGAATATTGACTACTGAGAAAACACAATTCCATAACCCACCCATTATATAGGCATTTATGTTAAACCAAATTCCTCTAATGTTTTCTTGTTAGTATGCTCACATTCATACTTCTAGGACTATATTTCCAGAAGCAAGATAGAGCATCACAGTTGATCACAGTTGATGCTCTGTCTTGTGAGTATAGATCATTACATCAAGTAGTCAGTTTTTACACTGTAATAAGGCAGACATGTATGGTAGGTATGAACTGGTGCTACCAATCTCATAATAGACCACTTGCTAATATTAGACCAAAGCTAAAAGTAAAGCAGAGAAATGAAATCCAATATATTGTATATGTTAATGCTAAATACTCTCTCTCACACACACACATATATACAGATTGAGCATCCCTAATTTGAAAATCCAAAATCCTAAATACTCCAAAATCTGAAACTTTTGAGTGTCAACATGATGCCACAAGTAAACAGTTCCACACCTGATCTCATGAGACAGGTTGCAGTTAAAACGTAGTCAAAAATTTGTTTTGTGCACAAAATTATTGAAAACATTTTATGAAATTATCTTCAGAATATGTGTATAAGGTTATGTTCAAAACATAAATGAATTTTGTATTTAGACTTGGGTTCTATCCCCAAGATATCTCATTATGGGTATGCAAATATTCCAAAATCTGAAAAAAAATTAGAAATTCAAAACACTTCTGATCCCAAGCATTTCGGATAAGGGATACTCAGCCTTACCCATAATACTGTGTATATACACACCATACACGATGGTGACTGTGTGTGTACACCAACTCAAACGCCATGCTGTCCTTTCCCCTGTTTTGTCCCATGTCTCTCTCCTGTCCCCCCCCCCGTGGAGTGCTCCCATTTATTTGCTACCAGTACGAGGTCACCTTCATGTCCCTTAGACTCAGTGGGAGACTCCCAATCCACTGTGTTTGGACTGAGTAGAAAGTTATCCTATAATCATGTATTTAAAAAAGAAATAACCTTACAGTCATTTGAAACAAAGCCAATTATTACTTTTAAAAAGCTACCTGCTTTCAATTAAGCAGGAAATTATCTAAGAAGCCACTTAATTTGCTTTGGTCTGTAGTCCCACAACTGCTTTATGCTGAGTGGAGCATGAAATTAAATATGTAACAACTGTCCTAATGGTTATGTTTCAGAATGCCGGCATTTTAGAATCTTAGATATACTGAATGGTAACAAATACAAAAATGTACAAATCAAAGAATATGGCTATATTGAGTTTGAGGAAAAAATATAAAATATTATTAATATCCTCAATATATAGTCAATTAAAACTAAGTTTTTTTTTTAAATCTTCTATTAGTTTATGTATACAGGTAGAGTTATAGTGCATGTATAGAAAAATCTTTCAGACTTAACAATAAAACGCACTTTTTATCCCATGGAAATTTTTACACTATTTTCTTGAGTCCAAATGTAAAGTAGATTATGCAAGGATATACCAAAGGAGACAGTAATAATGAATTTTTACCATTTGTTGAAGAAATGTTAATACTAATCCCTTGTTTGAGGGGTTCATCTTTATTTAGAGCTGAAAAGACATACTGTTTGCAGTGGAGAAACTGTTTATGTCGACATATAAGGGCACTAGTTTATGCAGGAAATTTCAGAAGCATTACTCAAATGACACTTCAATCAGTTCTTAACAATGTTGTAAATGCTAGATGGTTCTCAGAGCCTCTTATTTATTTAAAACATTTTTTACAACTTTAAAACTATTTTTATACTAGATAAATCTTTCAAACACTAATCATATTATGATTAAACATTTTAAAAATTTCTGTGTAAGTGTGGATAAAAGCACTGCTGTACTTTTGGGTTACTTATTTTAACTCAATCCCTTTTTTTAAAAAAAAGTGAGTTAAACATTCTTCCAGTTTTATTAGGAAATTTTGACACACAAATAAAAGTATTTGACTGAATTTTTTTTTACCCCATATGTGAAGCAAAGGCAAATTTAAGCTAAGATAGCTTGCAGGAGTCCAGAGTTACTCAGACATTTAGTTTTTGTATGCTAATGATGCTTAATAGTGTAGTTTCTATTATTGAATCCATCTATACTTAGCTGTATTATTCAAAAGTATTTTTCAGTTTTATAAAACTGTTATCTTCAAACATTCTCTAAAAAGCCACAAAAAATACATCATAGCCCCTTATGGGACTTTGGATATTTTTCTAGGCCAAAAAATTCTCTTCCCTTCGCATTTATTCTTCAGCTCATTTTGATCAGGAAAAAGCACATAGACCTTAATCACAGAATCCTTGCATGATAAGCTGTGTGATGTTGGGAGAGCTGCTTAGCTTCTCTGAGCCAGATTCCGATTAACTGTAACAGTATTTCATGTGAACCTGGAGAATAATAATAATTGTCAGAATTGTGAGGATTATCTGAGATAGGGGAAAACAAGCATTCAGTAGAGTGACCGATGCATAGTAGGGCCTCATTATTATGGTTTAAGTGCCTTCAATTAATTGGTAGATCCCTTCATCCTCCTTTTTTAGCCTCTGTCCTGTGGCAGATCCTACGGCAAGCACTTCATGTCTGTTGTTTCATTTAATCCTCCCAAAAGCGGGATATGAGATAGGTTCTATTTTTATCTCACTTTACAGCTGAGGAAATCAGAACACAGAGACTGATGATGACTTACTCGCCATTTCAGGTAAAGAAACAGGAAAGGGTGGTATTTTGAGCGCAAGAGGCCTTTTTCTTTGAAATTCAGCCACAAGTTTTCCCTACTAATAGGAACTACTTGCATTGCTATCTGCCTGCAAAACGTTTCTCCACTTTGACCGCATGTCTTTGGGCATGGAATGTTAGTGACCAAGCCAAGGACAGACTTTTAGACATGGAGTTTGTTCTCAGTATAGCCAAATCTTTGCTACAATAAAAGATATTATAGAACAGTCCAATTTCATTTATTAAACAGGCACTAAAATACAAATTTAAAGATAAAAATAAGTGCCTTTCTATAGCGGGGGGTGTGATTTATTTATACACAAGGGGGTTTAATTTTCCAGTTAATGAGTGGGGTTTTATGCACATGATGGCCATTAGTGTTAATGAATAATATGTGTGTGGTATAATAGATTGCTTCGCTAAACACATGGTGCTCCCTGCCAGGAAGCGGATCTGTATATTGTAATTTGTATGTGTGATATCGCACCTATGAAATCAAGGAAACGAATTAGTAACATTCACAAATGTTTGGTAGAGCAATAAGTTTAAGAGTTAAACAATTCCGTAAGAAGCACTCAGGGGATAATGTTTTATGAGGAAATAATTGGGTAATATTTTAAAAATATCAAATTGGAGGAGAAGATTACTTCCTTCATTGAATCTAAAGACAGGCCCTTAAAAAATTCAGAACCCTAAAATTTAAAATTGGTTCACTTTAGAGTAGAGCGGGGATGTCATTTGATGTTAGGAATGTGGGACTAGCCTTACCTATCCAAATACTCCTGAGAACCTGACATATCCCCCAGGACCCACAGGAAATGTAGTTTCTTATATTTCCTTTTCATGGGAAGTTGCCTGGAAAATAGAATTAGAAAATGGAAACAAGTTTGATTTTAAGGGGGAGTATCCACCTCTCAAGCTGGTACAATCAACAGGGTTTTCAAAAGAAATTACCTAAATCTTAGGGTTTACTCTATCTACATGCATGATGTCTGACTTAGGGCTGCAGAGAATCAAAGGCTTTGCTCTCTGGCATTTCCACTGCCCTGGGGCTGCCAGGAAAAGAAAAGAGAACAGCACCCCGAGCTACGTTCCTGTAGGATTCCTGTGTACGCTTTCTTCCTCACTGCGCTTCATGCTAGACACACAAGCACACACACGTACCCTTTCACTCATACACACACCTTTTTCCCCCTCCGATTTGAGAAGGTCCCAGGGTGATCAGCAACAAAGGTTGCGGATGGCTATATACATTTTTTTTTATTTGTATGCCTGTCAATAATATTTGTATGCCTATATCAAAAAGCAAACTCAACTTAAAAAGGTGGAAAGAAGAAAATACAACTACTTAAACTTTGCATTTCCAAAAGGCAATTTCAAATGTAGTGCCAGTTTCTCGATTGTATTTAAACGTACTCCCTGCCAGTGTCTAAGGGCTGACTTTCCATACTTAGCAAAGTCCAGGCATGTAGTGAATGAGCTAAAAGTTCATGAAAGGAATGTCTTTTGGGAGATCAGAAAAACAGAACATTATTGGAGAAAAACTGAAAGGATTACCAGGACATTTTTTTAATATAAAATTTTATGATTAGAGAACCTAGACTCAGTCCTCTGTTTTGCTTCATCATGCTCTATTATGCCTCAGTTTCCTATGTGTAAAATGGGTATAGGAACATCTGTCTCTTTGCAATTGATGGGAGTGCTTTACAAGATGAATGAAATATGATAATGTGTAAAAGACAATAGTATTTTTAACAAAGGCATATGTGATGAAATATCACTAATCAACACCATTACAATGATTATACAAGCCATTAAAAAAAATCTTGTTCAAAAGGACCTATGAGTAAATGTTATTCTAGAGTACTTAGCTAGTTCTCCAATCATATTGGCTATTATGGGGTTAGCATAGTCAGTGCTCAGTAAGTATATCTTGAATGGATGGAAGAAATAATGAATAAATGAATGGCTATGTTAATTTTCACTTTGGCATTAAATAATTAAAGGTCATGGAAAAGGGAAGACAAGAATGTACCTTGCATATGAATTGTCCATCTTCCCTTGCTAATTGATTATAGCATCCTGTCCTGCTGAGACTGAAAATAATCTCAGAATTTTTCTCAGTAGAGGAAACCTGAGCTATCTGTACCAATCTACTGGAGTTGCATTTGAGACAAAATGTATTTACAATCCCAAAACATTTAGAAAGATTAATAATTAAAAGAGCAGGGTTAATGATGGGCATGACACTTATCTGGGACCTATTAACCCTAACTAATCATGACTTCAAACATACCAGGACATGACAGAAGAGTCCAAAGATTCAACTTTCTCCAAAACAGATGTCACTTTTGTTTTGGAGCACTACAATGTATAACATAATGCGTGATAAGAAGAGAAAGTGCATTGATAAGAAGAGGATTAAACATAGAAATTGTCTGTAATTTACATAGCAGTCTTGTTGTTGTTGCTATTATAGATAGAAGGGAGAGAATGAGGAAGGAAAGAAATATCTTCTTTGTTAGGCGTGTAAGAGTTCACAGCAAGGCAAGGCTTAAAAGAAACTTCTTATTTCAAGCCATTCGTTCAGTTATTTATTTAATTATCTATCAAAAATATTTTATATATGATTTGTAAGTCCTGTGTGCACACACACAGTAAAAATGTGGAATTAGTATTGCACATGCAAAGAAGGATAAGATGTAGCTCCTGTCCTTGAGGGGCACCGAGGCGAGTAAGAGAAGTGGACAGGTAAACAAAGAATCACAGTTTAGTGTGGACATGCGACAGTAGTCCAGGTACTTACTAAAGACATTGAACACTAGACCATGATGCTTCTCCCTCTACACACCAGTGACTACGTGTTCTCCTGTTACATTTTCAGTTAGAAATTAAAATCTATTGATAGTCAGTTGTTAAAAATTATCATATTGCTTTATTGAAATGTATAAGATATGTACTATGTAAAAAGGTATTTTTATAGAATTTATGCCTGAAATTAATTCACACTGTGCCTTAATAATAATGTATTTAATCAGAGAAATTGTTTCAGTGCTATAATGACTGCTTAAAAAGAAAGGATTTAGGCTTGTTTTAAAACTAAACCAAAGTTTTATTCATTCTTTCAACATGAAATTACTGATGACTTGCTATGGCCAAAACACTATGTTAGGCTCTCTAATGGGTGTGTTTATGGTCTAGTAGAGGAAATATAATGTGTATCCTGGCAACGTTGCTATAGGACAGAAAGACATGTCATAAAGGAGTTACAAATACTACTAAAGTTCAAGGTAGGGGAGAGTACCTCTAGCCTTGTGGCATTTGGGAGTGGATGAGAGACAGATAATAATGACATGTGGGTTGGGTTGGGGCTTGAAGCAAATATATCAATATATATGCGCACACATGTGTATATATTTTGCATATATGTATATATATTTATAAAGATGTATACAGGCCTATATGTGTATATATATACACACACATACATATATAGTCATGCATTACTTAATAATGAAGAAACATTCTGAGAAATGCATCATGAGGCACTTTCATCATTATGCAAACATCATAGACTGTACCTACACAAACCTACATGGTACAGCATGCTCCACCCCTAGGCTGTATGATACAGCCTATTACTCCTAGGCTACAAACCTGTACAGCATGTTTTTGTACTGAAAACTGTAAGCAATTGTAACACAATGATAATTCCTTGTGTATTGGTACATATCTAAACATAGAAAAGGAACAGTTAAAATACAGCATTATACCCCTATTATATAATCTTCTATCATTAACTTAAATGTTGTTATGTGGCACATAAGTGTATATAGAATATTTTTACAGAGCTATAGTAAATCTACAGCAAAGTGCAGAGTACTTGAAACCATACACAGCACTTTAATGAGCATGCCGGTCAAGAGCTAGGTCATTATCTACACTTAGTTTTAGCTTTTACATTGAGGTCTATGATACACCTGTGTATTTGTTTTTTAAAGGTGTGAGGTAGGAGTCAAAGATCATTTTTTTTCTCATATGGTGATTCAGTTATTCTGCTACCACTTATTGAGAACATTTTCCTTTCCTCATTGAATTATCCTGGCATATTTGTCAAAATCAATTGACTACATACATGTGAGTCTATTTCTGCACTTTTAATGGTGTCTTTTGATGAAGAGAAAATCTTAAGTTAAATTTATATAAATTTTAAAATATATAAACTGTATACCTTTACAGTTAGGGCTTATTGGGTCCTATTTATGAAATTTTTGCCTACACCAAAGTCATGAAAATATTTTCATATATTTTATTCTAAAAGCTTTATCATTTTACATTTCACATTTAGATCTGCAGTCCCTCTGGGACAGATTTTCCTGTGTGTGTATATGATATAAGGTAAGAATAAAGATTTATGTTTTTCCATGGCTATCCAATTGACCCAGAGCCATTTGTAGACCCAGAACCATTTCCCCACTGCACTGCACTGAGTGGCCTCTTTGTCATAAATCAAATGACCTCATATGCGTTTCAGTTTCTAAGCTCTACTCTGTTCCATTGATCCATTACTCTATTTTTATGGCAATATTTACTGTTTTAATAATTCTCAATTCATAAGTATTGACATTTAGAGTATCAGCTTTTTTCAACAAGAGACAATAGGATTACTTTGGTTAATTTTGGTCTTTTGCATTCTCATATAAATTTTAGAATTTATTTGTGAATTTTAACATGTGTACAATGTTTGCCAGGAATTTAATTGGGATTACACTAATCTAGAGTTAAGACAATTTTCTGTAACAAATCTCTATCTAGCTAGCTACCATCTACCTACCTAGATCATCTGTCTCCTACTGGTGCGGTTTCCCTAGTGGAACAATGACTGATGCAGATTTTGGTCCTGGAAGTGGCTCTGGAAGGACAGAATCTTAAGGATGAAATAATTCTTTGCATTGGTGCTGGGCAGTCCCTGGAATGATGTAGCCAAGGAGTTACTCAGATTATTGCAGGTGGAGGCCTGTCATCAAATACCAATAACTTGGAAATATTAAAACACTTTAATCAAGGTCACTAGATACTGAGGAGCAAAGCCAGGATTTAAACCCAGATTTGTCAGACTCAGGTCTTAACAGCTGTGCTGCGCTGCCTCCTGATAGGCACTAGAGATTCAATTTGAGAAAAATTTTATGTTTTAATATTCACACCCTATATGATGCTATAGGTCTAAGCATGTTTCAAATATCCCTTTTTAATATATGTTATTTTGGGGAAGAAAAATGGTATGGTTTGGGAGATGCTGGATATGGGGAGAAACAGAGAGGGATGGACCAGCAATTTCTGATAAGATTTGGAATATTTGGTTCTATTCAAATCTTCACCTATTCATTTCTCAGTGACTTGTTTTCACTCTTCTCATGTCAAAGACTATATTAATTTGCTCATATTCAGAAGCCAAGGAGACTTAAAGCCAAAGAGAATGCATTTAGAAACAATTTGCTTGCTGTTTACAGCAGCCTAATATTTATGAGTCCGTGGGCTTGATTTCCGTGGCCAGCACACACAGAACGTTTTTGCATAGAGATTTGCAGGAATCGTACCTCCTGCATTTTAATTTTTATAGGGACCAAAAGTATGTGTGAACTGAATGCACCTCCTGTGAGCTGAATGCACCCTGCATGAACCGAATGCACCCCACATGAACCTTCCAACCCTAATCTGCAAGGGAACCAGGAACTTAATGGCTCCTGAGCCACCACTGGAGCACACACACCCAGGCAGGGCCATCGGTGCATGAGCAGGACTGAGGCATGCTGGGCACAGGGCTTTGTCCCAAAAAACTGTTTGGGGCCACTCTAATTCCTAAGGCAGGTATGATGGAGTGTAGAAAATCTGTTAGGAAAAGAGTAGCCCAAAGAACGAAGAGAAAACTGGAAATGACAAAACTGAGGGTTCAGCACTCCAACATTTAAGGAAGAAATGTGTGAGTGTAAAGGAAGCACAAGCCTAAGATGCAGCCAGGAGGAGCCAGGGGGAGACAGCAGTGCCAATTCTGCTTTTATATATTGCAATAGGAAGATTTCTAGCTCTTTCAGTATGTGTCAGACATAAACTTAAGGTATTTTCTCAGGAGATACAATTTATTAATTAATGTATATTTTTGTTGACATTAGAATTTGAAGAAGACTATAAGGGTATTTGTGTTTTCATGTCTTACAATAATCTAATGACATGGAGTTGTTAGTCCCATTTTCCAGACAAGCTGAGTCCAATGACTTGTCCAAGATCCCCAAGGAGGCTGAGAGATACATTTCTTGAGTGTTTTTCAAGTAGCATCTTGAGAAAATAATGAGCACTTATTTTAATATTTCCAAAATATATTTTTGTGAGTCCCTTTGCTTGTCTGATTATCAATAACATTTTGAGGTAGGCGAGGCAGGAGTTACAATGGTAAAAGTGCCTACACAAGGAAACTGAGGCTCAGAGTGAATGATGCCACTATTCAGCCACCAAAACTGGAAACTGTGGGCCACGTCCATCCTATTCCCCAACGAGCACAGAACTATTATACACTGTGACCTTAACTTCATTGTCTCCACACAGTCCCTCTCCCTGGAATACCCATCCTGTGGCACTTAATTTTATGTGTCAACTTGACTGGGCTAAGGGATGCCCAGATAACTGGTAAAGCATCATCTCTGGGGTGTTTGTGAGGGTGTTTCCAGAAGAGATTAGCATTTGAATCAGTAGATTGAGTAAAGAAGATCAGCCCTGGCCAATGTCAGAGGGCATCAACTAATCCTTGAGGGCCCAGATAGAACAAAATGTGGAAAGAGGGCAAATTCCCTCTCCTTCCTTGAGTTGGGACATCTATCTTCTGCCCTAGGACATCGGAGCTTCTGGTTCTTAGGTGTTTGGTCTCCAGAACTTACACCATTGACTTGCCTGGTTCTCAGGCCTTCGGCCTCATACTGAATTACACCACTTATACCACCAGCTTTTCTGGTTCTCCTGCTTGAGACGGCAGATTGCGGGACTTCTCCTCCTCCATAATCATGTGAGTTAATTCCCATAATGAATTTTTTCTTATATCTATGTATGTATATCCTATTGCTTCATTTCTTTTCTTTCTTCCCCACCCCCCTTTTTTATAAAGCCAGGGTCTGGCTCTATTGCCCAGGCTAGAATGCAGTGGTGCAATCATACCTCACTGTGGCCTTGAACTCCTATGTATGATTCTTTAAACTCAGCTGCCCCAGTAGTGGGACTGCAGGTGTGAGCCACCACACAGGTGAGCCACCTGGCCTCATTTCTTTGGTGAGCCCTAACTAATATACTTCCCTAACTCCAACTCCTGAGCCTGACCAACAGGCTTTTGAGAAAAGACTCAAGGTTACCACGGCTGGAGTGAAAGCTGAATCGGGGCTGGTACCTGTGGGGCCCACCTCTACCTGGAGCTGCTGGAAAAGCAGTCTGCCTGGAAGAAAGTGACTTTCTCCTGCTGGGCAGGGAAAAGAAGTTTAAGGACTAGTCAATCTTTGGTATGTGTGCCATACAGGTTTACCAGGTGCAAGGAACCGAGTCATCAACACCTTTGGTTTAGTCATTTCTTGGCCTGAGAGAAAGTCTCTCTCCCTCACTAACAGGCATCCGCTCAACGGGCTGCAGTGAAATGAACGTCCACTTTGCTTTGCTCTACCCATGGGCTACGGAGAGGTGATGATCATAGCTATCTTGATTGAGTGCTTACTAAATGAGGAAGTGCTTTATTTATATTGCCTCATTAAGACCTCTGAGGTTATTTCAAAATGACAGAAGGGGAAAACGAGGCCAGGCAAGGCAGATAGAGGTGCCTTAAGTTTCCTACTTAGTGGAGAGCCAGAGCAGGGCCTGAGCAGGCCGTGCAGAAGTGTGCATGTTGGACACCTCTTAATTCCATTTCCTCCTAGCCGGGGCAACAAGGAAGGTCATTTAATACTCTACTTGAAAACTGGTGTATGCTCTACTGAGGATGCTACTGCTGAACTTTCTCAGGGAACGAGCTGAGTCTCGCTTTTTTTCTATTAATTACCTGTGCAGGCAGCCTTGCACTTTTAATGTTGCCTCACACCTGAGACTCTCCCGAGGTTATTCCACTACATTGTAAGGTGAAGAAAATTCTTTTTAAGCATCAGTGCTTAATGGGCTTTAGCTCAAAGCTACCGAACCCCCCACAGTGTACCTAGCACTGTTCCGGTCCCCCCACCACATAAAGATAAATTAAAACTGGCTCCTAGTCTCCAGGAGCTTTTAGCCTTTGGAGGAAACATTATATTCAAATGAAGCAGTTAGACACTTTTTGAGACAGACACTAATCTGTGGCAATAAATACTTAGAATAAATAATGCAAATAATGGACAATTATAAATAATTTGACAAAATGTGCTGTATAATATAGAGCAATGATCAGTCAGAAAAAATGTCAGGCAGGATTTGAATAGTTCCAAGGAATATTTGATAAGGGCACTTCCCCTGGCGTTAATGGTAACTGTGTCTGAAAGTGTTAATTTGTTCTATGAGAGGCTTAATGGAAAGCTGCCCATATTGCCACTTAATTTAAATTTTTTTTTGCTATGGACTTAGGGAGAAATACTCAAGAGGAGCCAAACATACAATTTAACAATTCTGAATCAAGTCAAATGAAAAATACTATTTCCTATGTATAGGTATTCCATGAGTTAATACAAAACGTTAATTCTTAGAATATTTATTGACATATACTAAAAATTCAGCAAATATTAGATATTTCAGCAAAGCTTTGATATTATTATTACCTTTTTGATGAAGCAATTGCTTGTGTTGCAGGGAGTGGCTCAAATGAATATGTTATATAATGCATAATGTTCTGTGATTGAGTTGGATCCCATACAGTATATTTTTCATTGCCAAAAAAAATTGTACTTTTACCATTTTGTATTTTTGTCAGTAGAGTATCTTCGGAGGCTTGCATAGCTTGGTAGCCCTGTTCAATAACTATACCCCCTCAGGTATTTTCTAGTAGTTATTTCACAAATCCATACATTTTTAAAAGAACAGATATTCTTTTTAGTAATTCAAAAATGTTTTCTAGGTACTTGTTTATATTCAAAGTCTGTTATCTTTCATGAACATTCCCCAAAACATGCATCAGGTATTTTTCTCATATTTTGGCTTGTCAGTATGAAATGTACTTTAATTTTCCCATAGCATCAGTTTTCTTTGTAAATTTTTAGCACATTTCTCATGCTTTGATAACAGATAATGCGTCGTGCTGCAATTACTTTCAAGAAAATGGCTTCTATGGTTTTGTACGTTTAACTCATATTAAAAATGTACTAATAAGCTTGTTGTCACAAGGAACTATCTTTGTGTCAGACTGAATGTAACATCTGAAGAAGCCATTTAAAAAGAGGAAGATTCCATTTCTGAGTGCTACTTATACTAAGGTTTTGAATTATCTGCCCAGGTAGCAAGTATTCCTAGCCATTGTTGTCTTGCTCAACTGACTTGCATTTTGTTGAAGCTAAACTACTTGCAAGTCAGACCGTTATGTGCAAGGTAAGGAAATATTTTTGGAAAGTTCTTCTATAGTAAGGAAAACATGAACTATATAGGTAGACATAGCAGAGCGGAAAACATTGCCTATCGTGAGGAACTCACTGACAGTTCTTTCCCTGGAAAGGTGTTTGTGTATGTTATTTGTGTTCCTTTCTGTCTACTTAAAGCCAATATCATGAAAATAGTATGTTCTCATAAAAATTTAGAAATTGTAGGAACGAATAAAAAGTAAAAAAATAAATCAACAAACCATTCGTGAACATCACTGTCAAAATTTTTATGTCTGTCTTTTGATCTTTGGATGTATATTTAAAAATTACTGAGGCATGTACATATCATTTGAGATCCTTTAAAAATACTTCCCGTTACGATATTTTCCATCTGCTATTTATTTTTAGTATAGTCATACCTGACTAGAGTACATGTTTGTAGAGTCCTGGATTTTAGACTTGCCAGCCACCAGACTATATTCACATTTCATTTTCTGATATCTGTAGACATTTGGCCTATAATAGATTAAAAATCCATGGATAGAAAATGTGTGTCTGCTTTAAGACATTGCTCCATGCTTCGAACATTCACTTGCTGTTTCTTCATTTTATTTGTCTAATGTCCATAACCTTTTAACAAAATTACATTGATTAATTTGTTTGCTATAATAAAATATAAGTAAAGTACCAGAGCAATTTATTTCTTGATATCACTCATGATCACTGTCCTGAAGAGGCCTGGCAGGCACTACATTTAAAGCAGCTTTTCCTAGGATTGAATATCAATTGGGACCAATATCTCCACAATCACTGTTCCAGAAGAACTCATACTATGTCCACAAATTACTTATATCATGCAGCTCCAACATCTAAACTCAGGGAAGAATTTTATACTATTCAGATTACAAAGAAATAAAACCATTTGTAAAAAAATATTTCTTTTTAGCTTTGTATATTGCTAGGTGACTTTTTGTGTGTGTTGAGGTTGATATATTACATTGTTAATGTCACCAGTTTTAAAATAAAGCTCCTGGGGATGCCTTTCCTGAATATGAGCAGTGGTAATGAGGAAGCACCTGCTTGTCCAAATATGATACATGCGGGACTGGTTGCAGCCTCCTATTTATTTGTCAACTTTATTGAGGTAACATTTACATATAATAAAATATAATTTTAAACATATACTTTGATGAGTTTTGACAAATGCATGCAGCCCTGTAACAGCCACCACAATCATGAAATAGAACATTTCCATTGCCCCTAAAAGTTGCATTCTTCCTCTTTGCAGTGAATCTCCTCTCTCTTGTCTCTTAACTTCTGGCAACCCTGATCTGCATTTTATCACTACAGTCTGGCTTCTCCAGAATTCCATAGAAATGGAATCCAATAGTCTTTTGAACTCAGTTTCTCATTTAACATAAAGCTCTTGAGAACATCTGTATTGCCACGTGTTACTAGTTTATTCCTTTTCATTTCTGAGTAATATTCCATTGTACGGATGCACTATTAGTTTATCCCTTCCTCAGTTGATGTGTATTTGAGATCTTTCTAGTTTTTGACAATTATTAATGTTGACATCACAAAAAAAAGCAGCTCTGAAATTAAATACAAATCTTTGTATGGACATATATTTTCATTTCTCTTGGGTAAGTATTTAGCAGTGGAATTGCTGGGCCATAAAGTATGTGTATACTTAACTTTATAAAGAACTGCCAACTTATTTTGCAAAGTGGCAGGTCCATTTTGCATTCCCATAAGCAATGACTAAGGGTTAGTCTAGTTGTTCTGCAATTTTTACTGGTGGGTATCTCCAGTTTTTTGTTTTGTTTGCTTTTTAAAGTTTTTTTTTAGCCATTCTAGTATAGTGGATATATAGTGGTTTTGATGGGCATTTTACTAATGATGAATAATGTTGAGAAATTTTCATGTGCTTATTTGTCATCTTTATGTCTTTTAAATCTTTTGCCCTTCATATTTGATTGCTTGCTTTCCTGTTGGAGATATAAGAATTTTTAACATATTTTGTATACAAGTCCTTTATAAATACATGTTTTGCAAATATTTTCTCCCAATTTGTAGCCTATCCTTTCAGTGCTTTTTAAATAGCAAGACTTTAGCAAATGTTTTACATTTTGATGATATTCAATCATTTTTTTCTTTTTGGGCTCTAGTTAAAAAAGATTTGCCCAAAGTCAATAAAATTTTTGTCTATGCTTTCTTCTAGAAGTTGTACAATTTTAGGTTTTATGTTTGGGTCTATGATTCATTTTTGAGTTAATTTTTGGATATAGTGCAAGTCAAATGTTGGGTTTTACTTTTTTGCATATGGATTTTCATTTTTTTTTCATTTCTCTATTGAATTACCCTAGCATATTTGTCAAAAACCCAATTTACTGTATGTGTGTGGGTCTATTTCTGGACTCTCTAGTCTGTTCATTTATTTGTTTCTCTTAACACCACAGCACACCATCTTAATTACTGTAGTTTTTAAATATGTCTTGAAATCAGGCTGTGTCAGTCCTCTAACTTTGTTGTTTTTCAAAATTGTTTTGGCTAATGTAGGTCCTTTGTATTTCCACATGCATTTTAGAATCTGTTTGTGAATTTTTTCAAAAAAGGACTTTTATCCACAAGAATAAAGAATTTTTATCGAGAATATATAAACGACTCTCGATATGTAATACACACTTATAGAAAGGGGTAGGAATGTGATAGAGGTGGACATATCTTTAAAACTTATCCTGTATTCCTTTAGCACGTCTGTCCAACACAGCTCTAGATTATTTGTACTAATAAAAGTTCCCATCAAGTTAAATGTCCTAGAAGATTTCAGATAATTCTTAAAATATTTAGAAATGTAAATATACTTTAGATGCTTAGTCCCAGTTCCTGAAAGCAATGAGCATGTCAGGTCATAAGACAATCATGATCTTGGTGTCACATTAAAAATAGGCTGGATATTTTTGAGCAGAAAGAAGATTCAGATTCTGCTAATCATTGCTGCAACTGGAAGTCAAAGAATTCTTTCGTACATGTGATGTAGAAAGAACTACAACTCCAACATGCCAATAGCACTCATGATCAGTCTTGAGTATATAGGACAGTGTTGCAATATCCTGTTCTTCCTGGTGGCAGCTGTGGACACAGTCCTCTCTAAATTGAACCCTTTGTTCCTCATTACGGTAATGTTACTCCAGAACACAAATACATTTTTTAATTCACCTTTCTTAGTACTTCTTTCTTATTGGATTCTCTGACAGTATGTAGAGGCAACTATTTTATTGAGGTTTTAGCTTGTACTCTGTGAAGAATGCATATCTTCAGGCATATATTTGTGGATCAGACATTGCCAATTACAAGGCCTTTAAATTATTATATTCTGATTATCAAAATCCAAGCTCTGGAAATAGGGTACCCGAGATAATGCATTCCACATTCCAGCATCTCATTTGATGATCAATGTATTAATCAGAATCAGTGATAATAGCATACTATATACTTGTCAAAATAAACTTATTAAAAATACATTAGTTCTAAATAAAATCTTGTATTGATTTATCATTTGTTTTATTAATAGTAAACTTTACACCTGCTCTCAAATATTCTAATCAAAAAATATTTGTTTCCCAGACAGATTGAAATTAAATGATTAGTATAATTCCAGTGTGTGTGTTTGTGTGTGTGTGTGTGTGTGTGTGAGCGAGCGAAAGAGAGAGAGGATGCTAGCTCATCGGCATGCACCACTGGGATGTTTTACTTTCAGGAAAACAAAGAGAAGAGCAGCTATGGAAAGCAATTGATATTTCTGCACAGGTTGGAGTTGATATGCAAATGGATAAACACAAAGTTTCCATTCTGGGTAAGTTATATAGAATAACACCAGCAGGGGTTTGATATTGTATTTTCTTTTGTTTTAGCTCTGTTGTCATTTCAGAAGCTGTGAAACTAAGAATCTCTAACAGATATGTTAAGGGATTCAAAACCCCAGTAGAGAACTATGTAACAACCAGCAATCATGCAAAAAGTAAACAATAAAGCATGTAGCAATACAAGGAGGATATTACAGAATAGATTTATAAATTTGGGGTGGTATCTGTTTAGTTGACTTTTGTTATTCATTATAGTTAACATAGTACTTAAGGAATTTTTAAAGATAATGTATAAATTGGGTTAGTCTAGAGTGAATTAGATTATGGTTTTTGTTTTTAATTAAGCTCTGCCTTTTTTTCAATGCAGGCATAACTTAGAGATATTACAGGTTCAGTTTCAGACCACCACAACAAAGCGATAAAGCAACTTAGACACATTTTTTGGTTTCCCAGTGCATATAAAAGTTATGTTTACACTACACTGTAGTCTATTCAGTGTGCAATAGAATTATGTCTAAAAAATGTACATACCTTAATTAAAAATACTTAATTACTAAAAAATGCTAACGATCATCTGAGCTTTCAGCAAGTCATAATCTTTTTGCTGATAAAGAGTCTTGCTTCCACATGGATAGCTGCTCAATGATCAGGGTGGTGATTGCTGAGTGTTGGGGTGATTGTGGCCAATTTCTTTAAATAAGACAACAATAAAGTTTGCCACATTCTTCTTTCCACAAAAGAGTTCTCTGTAGGGTGTAATGCTGTTAGATAGCATTTTGCCCACAGTAGAACTTCTTTCAAAATTGGAGTCAATCCTCTCAAATCTTGCTGCTACTTCATTCACTGAGTTTATGTACTATTCTAAATCTTTTGCTGTCGTTTCAACAATGTTCATAACGTCTTCACTGGGGTAGATTCCATCTCAAGAAACCAAATTCTTTGCTCATCCATAAGAGGCACCCCCTCATATGTTCAAGTTTTATCATGAAATTGTAGCAATTCAGTCACATCTTCAGGCTCTACTTCTAATTCTAGTTTTCTTGCTATTTCCACCACATCTGCAGTTACTTCCTCCACTGAAGTCTTAAACCCCTCAAAGTCATCTATGAGAGCTAGAATAAAATTCTCCCAAATTCCTGTTAATGTTGATAATTTGACGTCCTCCCATGAATCGTGAATGTTCTTAATGGCATCTAGAATGGTGAATGCTACCCAGAAGATTTTCAAATCACCCTGCCCAGATGCATCAGAGGAATTACTATCTATGGCAGCTATAGACTTACAAAATGTATTTCTTTAACCTGACTTGAAAGACAACATTACTGCTTGATCCATGGGCTACAGAGTGTATGTTATGTTAGCAGGCATAAAAACAATATTAATCTCCTTGTATATTTCCATTACAGATCGAGGGTGACCAGGTGCATTGTCAATGAGCAGTAATTTTGAAAGTAATCTTTTTTCTGAGTAGCAGATCTCAACAGTGGGCTTAAAATATTTAGTAAACCATGCTATAAACAGATGTGCTGTCATGTCATTTAGGCTTTGTTGCTCCATTCATAGAGCACTGGCAGAACTGATTTATTACAATTCCTAAGGGCCCCAGGATTTTCATAATGGTATATGAGCCTGATTTCAGCTTAAAATCACCAGCTGTTTTAGCCTCTAAAAAGAGAGGCAGCCTGTCCTTTGATTTCTCTTCTCTACCTATGGAAGTTCTACATGGCATGTTTTTCCAATAAAAGGCTGTTCTTCTACACTGAAAATCTGCTGTTTAGTGAATCCACCTCCATCAATTATCTTAGCTAAATCTTCTGGATAACTTGCTGCAGCTTCTACTTTACCACTTGCTGCTTCACCTTGTACTTTTATGTTATGGAGACAGTTTCTTTTTTTTTAAATTTTATTTTCAGCATATTACGGAGGGACAAATATTTAGGTTACATATATTGCCTTTGCCCCACCCGAGTCAGAGCTTCAAGCGTGCCCATCTCCCAGATGGTGTGCGCCCCACCCATCAGGTGTGAATATACCCATCCCCCTAATTCCCCACCTGCCTGACACATGATGAATGTTTCTACTATATGTGCACATAAGTGTTGATCAGTTAATACCACTATGATGGTGAGTACATGTGGTGCTTGTTTTTCCATTTTTGTGAAACTTCACTTAGTAGAATGGGCTCCAGCTCTATCCAGGATAATATAAGAGGTGCTAGATCACCATTGTTTTTTGTAGGTGAGTAGAACTCCATGGTGTAACAACCACATTTTATTAATCTGCTCATGTATTGATGGGCACTGGGTTGTTTCCACATCTTTGCAATTGTGAATTGTGCTGCTATAAACATTCTAGTGCAGATGTCTTTTTTATAGAAAGTCTTTTTTTCTTTTGGGTAGATGCTTGGTAATGGGATTGCTGGATCAAATGGTAGTTCTACTTTTAGCTCTTTAAGTTATCTCCATATTACTTTCTGCAGAGGTTTACACTAGTTTACAGTCCCACGAGCAGTGTATGAGTGTTCCTATCTCTCCACATCCATGAGAATATTTATTGTTTTGGGACTTTTTGATAAAGGCCATACTCACTGGAGTTCAGTGATATTTCATTGTGGTTTTGATTTGCATTTCTCTGATGATTAGAGATGTTGAACATTTCTTCATATGTTTGTTGGCCATTAGTCTGTCTTCTTTTGAGAAGTTTCTGTTCATGTCCTTTGCCCACTTTTTAATGGGGTTGTTTGATTTCTTCTTGCTGATTTTCCTGAGTTCTATACAAATTCTAGTTATCAGCCCTTTATTGGATGTGTAGCATGAGAATATTTTCTCCCATTCTGTAGAGGTTGTCTTTTGGCTCTCATGATAGTTTCCGTGGCTGTGCAGATTTTTAATTTGATCAGGTCCCATTTATTTATTTTTGTTGTTGCTGTGATTGCCTTTGGGGTGTTCTTCATAAATTTAGAACAAATTGGAAGGCACCAATTTACCAGACTTCCAGCTATACTACAAGGTTATAGTAATTAAAGCAACATAGTACTGGCACAAAAACAGAGATATAGACCAATGGAACAGAACTGAACCGAGATATAAAACCATCCTCATATAGCCATCTGATCTTTGACAAAGCAGATAAAAACATACACTGGGGAAAAGAATTTTTATTCAATAAATGGTGCTGGGAAAACTAGCTAGCCACATGTAGAAGACTGAAACAGCATCTGCATCTTTCACCTCTCACAAAAATCAGCGTATAGTGAATAACAGACTTAAACCTAAGGCATGAAACTATGAGAATTCTAGAAGAAAATGTTGGAAAAAATCTTATAGACATTGGAGATAGCTTCTTTCCTTAAACCTCATGAATCAACCTCTGCTAGCTTCTAACTTTTCTTTTGCAGCTTCCTCACCTCTCTTAGCCTTTATAGAATTGATGAGAGTTGGAGCCTTGCTCTAGATTAGGCTTTGGCTTAAGGGAATGTTGTGACTGGTTTGATCTTCTATCTAGACCACTAAAACTTTTTCCACATCAGCAATAAGGCTGTTTTGCTTTTTTGTCATTTGTGTGTTCATTGAGTAGCACTTTAATAATTTCCTTCAAGAACTTTTCCATTATATTCACAACTTGGCTAACTGCTTGGTGCAAGAGGCGCAGCTTTTGGCCTATTTGACTTTTGACATGCCTTCCTCACTAAACTTAATCATTTCTTTTGATTTAAAATGAGAGATGTGCAACTCTTCCTTGTATTTGAAGACTTAGAGGGCATTTTAGGGTGATAAAATGACTGATTTCAATATTGTTGTGTCTCAGGGAATAGGGAGGCCCAAGGAGAGGGAGAGGGATGGAGGGAACAGCTGGTCAGTGGAGCAGTCAGAACATACACACCGTTTATTGATTAAGTTTGCCACCTCCTATGGGCATGGTTCATGGTGCCTGAAAACAATTACAGTAGTAACATCAAAGATCACTCATTATAGATCACAAATATAATAATAATAATAAAGCTTGAAATATTGCAAGAAATATCAAAATGTGATACAGAGACACAAGTGAGCACATGTTGGCGGAAAAATGGCTCCAATAGACTTGTTTGACTCAGAGTTGCCACAAACCTTCAATTACAAAAAATGCAACATCTGTGAGATGCAATAAACCCTCAAAGTACAATAAAATGAGGTGTTTCTGTGTCTCCCTAGGGATCTGATAAACATTGCAATTCACTTTGGAGGGGGAGGTTAAGCCTACTTCTAAGGGTCTCTCATTAAAATTAAAGTATAGAAAATCTGACTTTAAGTAGCTTTACTTTTTAGCAAATCTCTGCACTGGATCTAAGAATAGCTGAAGAAAAATCAGAAGTGACTAAACTTGGAGATTCAAGGTCTTCATTTTACCAAGATAGAAACAGGCCTATCAGATCCTGCCTGGTCTCCTGCTGGGGATCTGTCCTTCTTACACAGTGTCACCACCTGTGTTCCAGGAGTCAGCGAACAGTCTCCCTGTGGTTAGGACCAGCCCCATTTTAGAAAGGAATGGCTACATTACTTTAGATTTAACAAATCTAAAAGTTATACTTGCTGTTAGTCTTGCTCTGATCTGGAATCCAGTTATGGCCAACCCTGGTTAGCTCCTGGTACCCAGGTCCCTGTCTTGCTTATAATCCCTGTTACGACTTGTAAAGACATGGGTCCTGGGAGCTCTGTGATCCACAGCAGAATGCCAACATAAAGAAACGGAGGAATAAAACACAGAAGGAGGAGAACATAGGAGGTTACTAGGTATTAACTGGGCCATTATTCATGGGCCCCTTGTCTTTAAGCCCAGGAGATGAACTTGGTTCCATGGTCTGACTTCCAGTAGGCGTCCTCATTTTACAGTTAATCCAACCTGATTGTCTAATTAAAAGCAAAGCAAGTAGCAGGCTTTCTGTCTAGTCTCATTCCATTATATTGTGTGGACATCTGAACAAAAACCCATACGGGACTTCAGTTTATTCTTCATTTATCTGCCATTTAACTGTTTTTTTCCTTGACTGTGTTGAACCTGATAATGTAGCAAAATGAAGTTTTTGTTTACTTTACCTTAGGAAAAAGTTGCGATAATTGGGTGGTTAGTGATGGTCTGCTCACTAGAGGAGACGCTTCAGGCAGGAATGATTTATTTGATGAGATTGATCTCAATGTAGGAAACAGAGCCCTGAGCTGTTTGTTCATGATCTGAAATTGGCCATTGCAGTGTCAGAATTCACAAGTTACAGGGCCTTTGTGAAGGCGTTAAACAGGGAGTGGTAGGGGATGAGAGGAATCCTGTTTGGTGAGCCTTTGCTTTTATTAGGAAAGAAAAATCTTCGTTAAGTAGCTAGTACAATTCCTTTGTGTTTGTATATGTGAAAAGCCCCAGTGAACATTCTCTTAAGTGCCTTGTCCTGATCAGTATTGTGTGGTGACGTGATTGGTCTCATGGCTGCCCCTAATTCTAAAGGAGGCTAGAAAGCCAGTATACTGATTTGTGTCTTTATAGCAGCAGGTGAGCAAGAGAAAGAAGGGTAAAGAGAGGTTGTTGTGTCTGCTACATGTGAACTTCTCATTTCTTTGTTGGTTCATCTTTCTAGACAGGGCCTCTGAGCTTCTAGCTCTGAATCATTAGTTCTTCATATTTATTCTCGTATGCTGTTGGCTATATTTTTCTGTGCGTACATTTAGTTTGTTAGTATTTCTCCATCACCAATGTGATAAAGCCCGAGTTCCAGATGGAAGCATCCGAGACTTTTTATGCTTGGCTCTTGCCCTTCTTCCAACCACTTCTATTTCCATTCCCTTAGAGACACTGGTATGCCACTGCGTAGACTCTGTTGTTTTCTAAAAGTGGCGTACTGTCTCAGGCCCATGTTGTCTTGAATACACAGTTAGCGCTTACTCATTAACCAAGAGCATCTCAGTCAATACGTCTTTTGGGAAGCCGTCCCAAAGGCCATCCCTCCAGTTAGCACTGATTATCCTTCATCATAGTGGTTTTCTTACATGGCTGTCTTTTCCTACACTCAAGGATTTCTTGCCTAGTGGGGCCAACAGACATGGGCACAAGTGGCCGGCCCAGGGTAAGGCTTCAATAAATATGCCGTGGAGACTGTGAGAGGCTGGAGGGAAAGAACTATCATTTATTACTTCTTTGTTTTCCCCGTAACAGCCTAACAGAGTTAATAACCCAAGATAGTTTGTTAGAACAAACTGACTTCATTTGTTGATGAACCAAATAAACGAAAGACATTTTTAAACCTTGTGACATTGATGGAGATTTATGCTGTCGTTAGCTCATTATTTTGGTCATTATATAAGATACCCACTCTTATAGAGGGCCGTAGAGTGGCCATGACATCTCTTTTCCTTTATTTTCCTATTCTCTTCTCCCAGGAATGTGTGTCTCTGTGTGTTTGTGTGACTTTCTTATCTTTATTTTTCTTTCTTTATTTCTTAACTTCCCCACCATCAGCAATGGTAATTTCAGATCCCTCATTGTTCGTCTGTTCATGTCTGATTCACATTCTCACCAGACAGAAGACCCTTCTCTGCCTCAGTGGAGCAGGAGTATTCTTTGTTTCCAGAAGCCAGGAAAAATCCAAGTATTCTAGCACAAAAGTCATTTAATATTCACAGCACTGACCTCTGGCGAGCAGATTTTGTGCACAATGCCATGAAGCTTGATTAATTGAGGAATGAATTATTTTTCTCCACAGAAAATAACCTGAAGACTAGTTCTCTTACAGACTTTTCATTCCATTAAAAAATGACAATACTGAATTCACATTGCTTAATACATACTAATACAGATCTCAGAAAATTCCCTGGTTTGTTTTATCCCTTCCCACAAGATATGAGTATCTGCAGAGTATCTATAGAAGTTGTCAAGGAGACAGACCTTCACAGAATTGTTGTCAGCTGGCTTGCTTCATGACGGGTAAAAGAATATCTCCAGTATAAGAGGAATACCTATATAATGAAAGAGGTAAAAGTAAAAAGTTATATCTTTAGATACATATTTATTCTTTATACATATTCATTTTTATGTCCAAGTTAGTAATGAATCTTGGAAATACAAGACCAGGAGATTGGATTTGCTTAGGCCAGACCATGTGGGACAGTAATAACAATAGAAAACTCTGTCTGTCTGATTTACTTTGGACCATTTACAGAGCAGAATTGGAAAACAGGTGAAGTTTTACCATCTTTATTCTTTCAGTAAACACTTATTTAGTGGTTACTGGAAAAAACCACATCCTTCAGTAATTAGATGTTGGATTAATGCCAGATATTGGTTGTGTGACTTTGGCAAAGCTGCTTAATCATTTGAAAGCTTGGTTTCTACATCTGTAAGAGAGAGCTAATATTCTTCATCCCAAGGGCTGTCTGGGTGGGGTGCTCAGTGGTAAGTACTCAATAAATGGTGGCCGTTGCTGTTATGCTATTACTACTGCTACTGCCTTTAATATGCCTTAAGAACTGCATTAAATTTGGCACAGTCTTAGCTCATAGGAGTTTTCTCTTTAGTTGGGGAGGATTATAAACAACTAATTGAAGCATAGGAAGCATAATTTTAGGGCAATAAAAAGGGTACAAACAAAACATTATGGGATTGGAGAATGAGTAAATTTGGACTACACAGAGTCACCAGAGAAAGCTTCATGAGGATGAGGAATCTTTGCTGAGCCTTCAGAAATGAGCAGGGTCTAATAGACAAAGGGGAAAGGGACTGGTTTTCATTGTGTCCAACCTGTTCTTTCTTTAACCTGTTTGCTTACAATGGTTTCCACCTCATTCCTTCTTCTTTATCTACCTAGTACCTTCCTAGGAGAAAAATACGATACTATCGTCTGCAGGGGAAATGGTCTCTATTACCCCATATGTGTGTAACTCTTGTGTGGAAGACATATGCAAGACCCTAGTTTAGTGGTCTGTAAAGGTCAGTGACCTAGTGGATTTTAGTATCAGTCACCTGAGAAAGAGTGTCTCAGACTCGATAGCCAGAAACCAGAGAGACAAATCCAGGTAAGCTGTAGGATGTTTTTCGTAAAGTTAATCAGGTGTCAGAGAGATGGGGATTTTTTTTGGAAAGTGTTGGCAGCCTCCATACAGACATAGATCAGGCATGTTGAGTTATTAGGAAATCCGAGCAACTTAACAGAGAAGTTGTGGGATCCTTTGGTACACTCAATTGAGCAAGCCCTTGATGTGAGCCAGGTGTACTCTGTGAGGTCATGCACACCTGGGTTTGGATTCTAACCCCGTCATTTACCAATGATTGATCCTGGGCAAGTTACTAAATCTCTTAGTCTTGTTGTACCACTTATAAAGCATCAATAACAAAATATTCCTTAATATAATTGATGTGAAGATTAAATGAAATAGCTCTCAGACATGTAAAGGCCCTAGACGTAGAGTCATAGAATGTTAGTTCCCTTTTTTCCTTTCCTTTTCTTGTTTTCTCTATTATCCTTGCTCTTTCCAGTGTTGTATTTTAATATAAAGACTTGATTATTCCAGTCAGTATCAGCTATGCTAAGAGGCACTAAGAAAAGCAAAGAAACTAACCTGGAATATTAACGGAAGGGCATGGCATTCCTCTAATTTGCATGGGAGTGGCCATGGTAACGGAAGGGCGAGAACTGCAAAGAGGTAAAACTCTGGTAAGGAGTGGGATAGGGGAGAGCCAACACCCTGAGCAGCCAACCTTCTGCACTAGGACATCCTTCTCCCAGTGCTAGACACTAAGGGCTCCGAGTTTTCCTAAGGGAGGGGGTACCCTGAATAAGGATATCCATACCTTAATGTAAAATTACATAAACAGCTTCTCCTAGTGACATTTTTGAAATGAAAGATTTTGCTCCACAAGAAAGGAATTTTAAAAATTCTTAGGCATTTGGAGAAGATTTTCTGGGGGATGAGGACAGTCCTGGGAGACAGGGACATTCACTCAAGATCACTGGACTCAGAAATTAGACATTTACTCTACCTAAGTGGCTCTATCATTGTGTGGCAGAAGCTCCAAAGTTATAGTTTTTAAATTACTCAGCCTCATTTGATGAACATGGTGAATTATATACACTGGATTTCTCTGGCTTGGATAATTTGAGTGTATTCTTATAGCCTGGCTAATATCATTATCTACCAGTATTCAATTCTTCTTTATTTGCATCTGCAAATGCAAAGGGAAAAATAGAAGTGAGGCAGAAAAGCTGTGTGGTACAAACATATGACCCTAAATTGGATCTTGCCCAGATGAGCCAAAGCATTGTCTCAATCCTCAGTCTTCTTCTCTTCTGAACATGAAGTTTGAGCACATTGAAGAAAAGCTGTTTTCCTAATGAGAAACTGGAATTCAAAGTTGAGCTAATCCTAGTTTTGAACTTGCTATGTGAAAATCATGGACCCTTGGGAAGAAAGAATTGTTAAAATTCAACTCCTATTTAATACATACATATCTGACAGTTCTATGTGGAATACTATCTATGTTTGTCATGGTCATCTCCCATGCAAGATGCAAGGAAACATTCCTGAATAACTGGATAAAGTTGGCCTGCAGATGTTCGTGAGTGAAGCACTTCTAATTCTGTAAATGGTACTAATGCATAGATAACAAACCTAATGGGCTAGAATTAGGAGGCCAACCGATTTACAATTACACATGCTTTACTCTTTATGTGAAAGCAATCAAGAGGGCTGGGTATGCTTGGGTCTTAGTGCTGTCTATGACTCTCACTGATGTGAACTAGAGACAAGGATGGTATTGAGAGAGGCATGAAAAGAGACAAATATGTAGACAAATATGTTGCCATTTAATATAAATAGTACTTTTCATAGGCCATTGTCTTCACAAAGCATTTTCTCAACTAAACTCAATAGAATTCTAGTTTCAATAGAATTCTAGTCTTTTGGAATCAACATTAAGGCTGTCTCATGATTGAATGTCTTGAGTTGACATTTGGGTTAAGTTTTAAAGAACAGAGATTTTTCTGAGATAGATATAATGATTTGTAAAATCTGTGGTTAAATGGTGGTCATTACACATCATATTTCAGGTTGGTTGAACTAAATGCTATGCACAATGACATCACTTCTGTATCCTGTGCCGTGCTAATCATGTTGCACCATGATGTGCTGAACATTTTTATTGTTCTCTTCCAAGTTCAGTATTCTTTTTGCCTTCCTTTCCTTTGATACACATGTACAAATTGTCAAAATCTTTCTTGTTCTGTTACTCATTATATTTCATTAAGTCTATTGTAAATAAAAACATGCCATTATTATTCTAACTGAAAAAAACCCCCAAACCCAAAAAATCCTGCTCCACATCCTGATAATTGCTTCAATCTTTAATGTAGGAGGAGATGGAAGCTGAATGAATGCTTAACCCCATATAATATGCAATGTGGATATGTATATAATACAATGCAAGTCTCACAACCAAACAAAAATAAATCATGTTAAAGAAAGAAAAAAACAAGACATATTGTCATTGTTCAGTGATAGGAATATGGTACTCCACCTGTTTCTGCTGATGGCATTGTTTAAGCTGCCTGTAAGAAACCTCTGCCCCCAGGAAATCCTCAAAACAGAGGAAATTATAATAGAAAAATCTATTGCATTGATCCCCTTCTGGGGGATTGACTAAAGTAGCAAAAATATGATAGCAAGATATTCAATATCTCAATATTGTACTCATATAGTCATTGCCTCTTACTAGGTAACAAGCAAGTCACATTTCTGAATACAACTCTGAATTTCTAGAAGGCTGTTTAGAATGGACGCAAGGTTAAAGACAAACCTGCAGTGTGCAGTCAAAGAGGATGCAAAAGCAATAAGAGAATGAATGAATGGACTGGCCTGAGTGCTCTTTAGAGTCAGGGAAAAGAAGCAATTATTATGAGAGGTGATTTCACTTGGCTACTCTGTCAAGTTCTTTTTATTCATTTCATATAACCAGAAAACCAAAACAACTTACCCAAGATCACACAGCTGGTAAGAAGCAGAGTTGCCCAACCTGCTGACTCTGTCACTTAGGCCAAACTGCCTACCTATAGATTGGTGACAGCATTTATTTAACTGATTTTATGCAACGCCTAATAGTAACCATCACGGGTTAATGTTCAGGTAATATTCTCTAATAACAATAAAAGTCACTGAACTTTTCCATTTATTATGTCTGCTAAAAGGTTAGCATTGAGCATCAGGGTTTACCTACCAAAGAATCAGTCAGTATGAAATAGGAAAACATCACCAGATGAGTAAAGCAGCAAATGAAAATGATCAGATGGGTCAAATTGTTTTATTTCAGATGTGTCATGTTAGAAAGTCAGAAGTGCCAGGACATGCTTAGGGGACTCTGCCAGTTTGAATGATTTTTCAATAATATCTGCAGATCATTATTGTATTTCAACTTTTATTTTTTTTCAAGTAGTTCATGCAATAACAATAAAAAAAAACACCCTTATTAATGCCAAGTTAGTTTACTATCAGTTTATGTTATTTTTCTTGTTCTATTTGATATTCCCAGATTAAGAATATAGTTTTTATATAGTTTTTCATATTTATTCCATTACATACTATAATATGTATACTATGTTTTCATCTAGAGCCCCCTCTATGTCTATCAGGTAAAACAAACAAACAAAATCAAAAGAGGAAAAGTATGCCTGGCTATGTGATTATTTTCATTAGCAATGAATCTGATCTGTCTGTCTCTGTGTGATTGAGATGCAATCCTTCCCTGCTGCACCTCTCATTTACTCCCAGGAAACGGTCCCAGTTGTCTAAAAAGTCAACACCTTCTGACAGGCACCATCTGGCCAGTCGTTCATTAAGTCCCCAAAGCTGCTTGTGAATTTGCCTCTGCTCGTGACCAGTGACACTGTTGAGAGCTAATGTGGCTTAAAGGAATACTGTTTTCCTCTTTGGATCACCCACACATCACCCAGCCTGAGTTCCACAGGGAATGCCCTACCTGGATGGTAGCTTTGTTGTATAAATAAATTTAAATCTTGGTAACATTTTGGACATTTGAAGCTAAGGGTTGTAACTAACAAAAAAATAAGTGGATCATAAATTATGGAAGATTTTTTTGTTTGGTTTGAGGGTAGAAAACAATTCAGAAAATTCTTCCATGGGAGTAAATTTTTTTGAGGGGTGACTAATGAATAGGAAGTCATGAACCAGATTCATTTGTTGTGTTACATCTGAAAATCCTTTCTGCTTTCTTGCTATATGATTTATTTTTATAAAATAAAAAAATTATTTTTATTTTATTTCATTCAGTTTCTCTTGCTTTAATCCTATACTTAGAAGCCACATGGTCTAGCAGAAAGAAGGGAGAGTATGATGATAATGCAAGAATTTAAGGAATAACTTGTTTTATTTTTATTTATATAAACCTAGACTGTCATTTCTGAATATTTCTTAATTTTGGCTTTATCATTTGATAATGGAACAAAAGTTCCAAACCTGCTCTGTCAATCTCACATAGTTTCTAAAAGGCATAATTTTTGTGAATATAAAATAAGATAATGCATGGGAAACAACTTATAAAATGTAGATACTGGTTCATTGGACATCTATTTTGTGTTATACAATATCACAGATGTGGAGATCATAAAATATAAGACATTAAACTTGCTTCCAAGAAGCCTGTGGTCCAATGGAGAGATGGACACAAAAACAAATAAACAAAAAAGGTGATAAAACATTAAGATTCTTAAAATCAAGGTCTGAAGAGCAGTGATAACACTGAGGGAGCCCCATGGAAGGGGCCAGGGCATTCTGGACACAGGGTCTGGGATGTGGAAAAAGAGATCTATAGATCCTTCGTAATCTATCACCTTCCTTATGAATTTATTTATTATAAACTTGGTACTATTACAAAGAAGAGACAATATGGTACTTTTGGAAGTTTTAAAAATGTTGGCAGGGGCCGGGCGCGGTGGCTCACGCCTGTAATCCTAGCACTCTGGGAGGCCGAGGTGGGTGGATCGCTCAAGGTCAGGAGTTCAAAACCAGCCTGAGCAAGAGCGAGACCCCATCTCTACTAAAAATAGAAAGAAATTAATTGGCCAACTAAGAATATATGTAAAAAATTAGCCGGGCATGGTGGCGCATGCCTGTAGTCCCAGCTACTCGGGAGGCTGAGGCAGGAGGATTGCTTGAGCCCAGGAGTTTGAGGTTGCTGTGAGCTAGGCTGACGCCACAACACTCACTCTAGCCCGGCCAACAGAGTGAGACTCTGTCTCAAAAAAATAAATAAATAAATAAAATAAAATAAAATAAAAAATAAAAATGTTGGCAGGGCCTGGGCAACATGCTGAGATCCATCTCTATGAAAAGTTAGCCAGGCACGGTGGTGCACGCCTATAGTCCCAGCTACGCTGGAGGCTGAAGAAAGAGGATCGCTTGAGCCCAGGAGTCGGAGG